>JAGFPH010024844.1:0-11163 GCA_018207615.1 Philaenus spumarius
AATTTTTTAAAATTACTGAAAATGCTTATTCACCTGAAAAAATGTCACCTTTTGCGGCTGGATTTGATTTAAGAAGTACATATGATATTATTATACCAAAACATAATAGACAATTAGTAAAAACAGATTTGGTAATGATAGTTCCGCATAATTGTTACGGGAGAATTGCTCCAAGATCTTGATTAGCAGTGAAAAATTTTATTAATGTTGGTGCCGGAGTAATAGATAAAGATTATCGTGGTAACGTTCAGATATTACTTTTTAATCATTCAGAATTTGATTTTTTAATAACTAAAAGTGACAGAGTAGCACAATTGGTTTGTGAAGTTATAGCTTATCCTGAAATTGAAGAAATATTTTTAATTGATCAAACAGAACGAAATTGTAACGGTTTTGGATCAACTGGAACCTAACATGTATTTACAAACGTTATTTGAACTATCTGCTATAGAAATATGTAAGCAAGTTTTAATAGAAGATATTCATATAGATGAACTGCAATTACCTGTTTCTATTAATCATCATTTGAAAGAAAATTTTACAATCTATTTAGTGCAAGTGAGATGTGATACCAAGGGTTATAAGTTTTTAGATATTGATTTTGAAAATATCACTATTACAGATTTTTTTATGCTGTTGAACCTTGGTTCTGTTACCGATGTACAACCATTCATTCTCCGTCGAAAATATTATTCATTCAATTCAAAACATCTTCATGTTGGATTTGATAAATAAATTATTTTATTTCAGAAATGGATGTTGTTCATTTATTTTGTGGTGATGAACTTCGCCAGCTTTTCAAACTTGAAGAAGAGGAGGAGGAAGAGGAGTTTAAAATTGATTGGGAGTCGTATTTTTTTTAACATTTTCAGGAGTACATTGAAGAAGAAGAGGACATCCCACTAGAGTGGGAAATTGAAATTTATTTTGAAGAGAGGGGGTGGAGGGGGAATTGATATATAATAAACAAATTCTGTGTATATGACTTTATTATTTCATTTACCCTATATACTCACGTATAAAGGTGATTAAGGCTATAGAGGTGTTATTACTTACATATTCAGTTCTCTCTCTCTGATTAATTTGAGAACAAACAACAACAAAAAATGCTTATTTATTTTGCATTTCTTTATTTGTTGCCAAGCGGTTTAGCAGAAGAAAATTGTACATCGTTTGCAATAAAGTATCTTACGGATTACGGTTACTTATCATCTTCTTCGGAAAATGCTTATAAATTCGTTTTAATTCATGAAATCGGACATTCTTTAGGAATTTCACATTCAAGTGATAGAAACTCGATAATGTACGCATATTACAAAAAAGCGCATACAAACCTTACAACAGACGATGTTTTAGCGATAGAAAGTTTGTACTGGAAAAGAAAAATTGTTACCTCTACTACCACCACCACTACCATCACCCCTACCGCTATCTCTCAACCCACAGCGACTCCTAGCGCGGCAAAACCCGATCTATGCGGTGTAAAAAATATCAACACATTTTTAATAATCAATCAAGAACTTTACATTTTTTATGAAAAATGGTTTTGGATTGTTCCACTCGATGGGGAAGAGGAAATTAGCAACCCGCAATTGATAAGGGACTGGTTACACTTTTTACCAAGCGATTTTGAAAAAATAGATTTTATCTACCAAAGACCAAACGGTGCTGTTATAATGATTATAAAAGAAAAGATATATATGTTGGAAATTCCATCTATGCATCTTGAATACGGTTACCCAATTGATTTACAATCGTTGGTTAAAAGAGTAAATATTAGAGTGCAAGGTGCTGTCAATTCTTATTTAGGTAAAACATATATTTTCTTTGACGATAATTACTATATGGAAATTGATGAATGTAAATTTCGCGTTTCAAAATATGGTCAAATTTACAAAACTTTTATAGGAATTCCCTCTTCTTTTGATTCTGTCTTCAGATTTACAAACGGAAAATTATATTTCTTTAAAAACAATAATGTGTTCGAATATGATGAGTTTTTAAATTCTGTAAGTCAAGTGAAAAAGAATGAACTATCAATTTTTGGAATTCAAAAATGTTTAGAATCAAAAAATAATACAAATATATTGACGCGAATCAAAAAACTTATCGATTCCCATCTTTTAGCGGTCAGTTAAATTTGAATTGTCAACGAGGAAGGACCTATGGAGAACGAACAGGTCATCCTAGAAATAAGTAAATTGCGTAGAAATATAAAAGAAAAACACCGAGCTCTAACGCGCGGTATTTTAGATTCAGAAGCGATGTTGGAAAAACAATTTAAACCTATTGTAGATCCTTTGAAAAAACTCGTTTCCGAAAAGGAAAAAAATCTAGATGCTGACAATGCAAAATTGGTAGATGTGGAAAAAAAACCGCTAAAACGTAGATACATAATGGATTCGACAGAAGAGGAGGAGGAGGAATTGGATCCCGAGAGTATTGGAAGATCCGATGTAAAACGTAAATTTGTACCCCCACCGCAAGGTTTAAAACGTAAAAAATTGGTAAACAAGTCTCGCGAATACTATGCAGATGAGGAAGAGGATTATGATTACGAAGATTACGCTAGAACCGAATCCCGAAAACGGTTAATGCCTCGGCACGAACCGCCTATGGATGATGAGGAAATTGAAGATAATGAAATGGAAACCCTCCCATCCACCGCAACACCGGTGAGTGAAGATGTTTATGAAACTCGAGAGACTGGTCAGGATCTGATGAGTACAACGGAAGGTAGAAAAAGTATTACCGATTATATAAGAGAAACTTTTACAGGACCAATTTCGAAAAAAATATTTTGTAAAATTAATAGATGGTGGTAGGAAAATAGATAAAACGTTTGGAATTCATATCGATGGTAATACATGGAAGATGGGTAATCAAATATTAAAGATGGTAGGTGATGATTTAATTATTAATGAAAAATATTATAAAGGAACCGACGGTCTATACGAATTAATCATTATGAATGACCCCGATCCATTTATTTATACAAAAGAGGATCTCTCAGTGTATGGAGATATTTTACACGAAACAAATGTATACCGTCAGGACTATTCCGCTATAGGGAAGGTGAAATCGAGTAAAAGTAAAAAATATAAAAACATAATATCAAAATTAATAAATAAAGTTGGCAGTGGTGGGGATATGATATTAAAACCATCATCTAATTATGTCTACTGGAATGATCCAAATGAGTTGTGCGAAAGATTAAAACTGTTATAATGCTTCTCAGAGAGCGGGGAATACGGGTCACGCCAACGAAATTGCATCAATTCTCGAAGAACTGGTCGAAGCAGGAATAATAATTAAAGAATGAGTGTCGATAAATTTGGTCGTCATTCTGTAAAACGTTTTAAAGGTGCGCAAGGACCGCCTGGAACGGGTTTTCAATTGACAGAAAAAGGTAATTATAATATACAAAATAAAAGATTGACTAGCGTTGGGAATCCTCTAGGCGGCAGGGATGCTGTTAATTATCAAACTGTTAAAAGAATTTGTCTAACAGGAGATAATTTTTACGATGGAAATAAAAAGAAAATCAGTAACGTAGCACCACCGACAACCGACAATGATGTTGTAACAAAATCATATTTAGAGAAAAATTCTGTTCCTGTTAAAACAAAGGAGGGTCATTTTTCATTTTCAAATAAAGGATTGAAAAATGTTGATCAACCTGAAGCGGACGATGATGTTGTAAATTTAAAATATTTAAAAGATAATGTGTACATGAAAAAAACACCAAAAGCTGATTCAGATGCTGTTAATTTGGGTTACTTGAAAGACAACACCTATATAAAGACTGGGGGGAATGTCCTTGACTTCAATAATAAACGGCTCAGTCATATACAAACCGAGGAGCTGTACGACGCTGTATCTCTGGGAAAAGTGTTATAATTTTTATATTTATCTTATTTAAGAGATTTACGTGACAGCGATAAAAACTTGAAAACTTACCCCGATTGGCTCAGTACGTTATGGGTAAGACCAGAACAGGGTCTTGTATTAAAAACCAACTAAAACGGGGACGCGGTTTAATTAGTGATGTTATAAACAAGGCTATTGATATTCTTCCGATAGAACTTCATTTACCGGGCTATCAGTTTTGCGGGCCGGGAACAGCTCTCGCAAAGAGATTACAACGCGGTAATTCCGGCATTAATAAACTAGACGTCGCCTGCAAAGCACACGATATTGCGTACAGCAAATATAGCGATACCAAGAATCGTGCAATTGCGGATCGAGAACTTGCCGAACGGGTCTGGGAACGTGTTAAAGCATCCGACAGTGGACTGGGAAAAAAAACTGCAGCTTGGGCGGTAACCAATATCATGAAGATGTAACAAACATTTTTTGGAGGAGGAGGGGAGCAAAAAATAAAATAAAATAAAAATAAAATTTTTTGCAACCTCTGCAAGTAATTTCAATAAAATATTGAAATTACTTGCAGAGGTTGCAAAAAAGGTAAAAAATAATAATAATAATAAGAAGAAAAAGAAAAAAAGAAAAGGATTGTATGTACGTCCGTATAAGGGAGCAGGAGGAGTAACAAAGGTTCAGAAGAAAAAAAAAATCTCTACTCGTCGAAGATGATTGAATCTATACCAAACAAACCATTGTCAACACTCGATATAATAAAGTATGCAGAAAATTCCCTATTTTAGAGGAGTTTTTATGCGCGATACGCTTCCGAAATTACCGTTAGTAAATGAGACGGCAGTAATGAATTTGGATAACGTTAGGGGTGATGGTACTCATTGGGTGTGCTATAAAAAGCGTGGAAGTCGTGTAGATTATTTTGATAGCTTTGGTAATCTGCGCCCACCTGCAGAATTAGTGGAATATCTACAGAGACAATATCCTGTACTAATAAGGTATAATTACGAGGCGCGCCAAAAGAGATTGAACACCATCAATTGCGGTAATTTGTGTTTAGAATTTCTAGCAACAGCATTATTTGTATATCGGGAAGAAGCTCATATTTTACGTGCGAATTTTTCCCTCCCATAGATCTTTCGTCTTCGAAACAATGGGAAATTGGATTAGTCGATTTAATGACATACAATTCTATTCCAAATATAGAGAAAAATGTAAACGATAAATTCTATTACGTAAAACCAGAAGAATCGATTACGCTTCCCGAAGGAACGTATGAAATTGATGATATTAAAGATTATTTGGATGGAGAGCTGAAAAATAAAAATAAACAGAGCTCGTTACAGATTAAAGCTAACAATAACACTTTAAAAACAGAACTTTTCTGTTCTGAAGTTGTACACTTTAAACAGGATACTATCGGTTCGCTGTTGGGTTTCGATCAAGACTCGACGTTGGAAGCGGGTAAATGGCATGAATCACCAAATCAGCATTGTTAGAGTAGACGTCATACGAGTCGTATGCGATATTGTAAGAAATTCATACAAGGACGGTGTTGAGGGTCACGTATTACACGAGTTCTATCCGGTAGTCAAACCGGGGTATAAAATAGTTGAGAAGCCTGAATACGTAATATATTTACCAATAGTCTCGCAAGGATTGCTTTACAAAATAAATATTAAATTGGAAGATCAATATAACCGATTGGTTAACTTAAGACAGGAAAACGTAATCATTCGCCTTCATTTGAGAGGGGTTAAATAATGGTATTTATTTTTACGAATAATTTATTACCACCAGCACCGATACTGCGCATTCACCATTCAAAGCTCAAAGAGTTAACACGGGATAATCTGTTGTTTTTAAAATCGATTCCCGGGTACAGATTAAATCATGCTAAACGTTAATGCGGCTGTACACAGCAGCGAAATTGTTACAGACTATGAATGGCATTCACATTCGCCCTACTCATCAAATTCGTATGGAAATAGCGATGAAATAAGGATTCCTGTACACCAACAGGATGTGTATACGTTGCCGAGTAAAAGTTACTTGCAATATGAGGAAATGGTTGTAAAAGAGGATGATACACCGGCGTCAACGACAACAAAATTTGTTAATAACGCGCCAGCATTTTTGTTTGAAGAAATACGATACGAACTGTGCGGAACGGAAATAGATAGAGTTAAACCGTTGGACATACAACGTTGATGAAAAATCTTCTAACCCTACGCCCAGAAGAAACAAATTTTTTAGGAAATTGGCGTTGGACAACAGACGCTCAACCTTTTGCTCTGGAAACCGATGGAAAATTTTCATTCTGCATACCGCTCCGACTCCTACTCGGTTTTGCCGAGGATTACAAACGTATAATTTTAAACGTTAAACAGGAGTTGATTTTATTGAGAGCCGCAAGCGATAAAAACGCTATTCTTCAATCAACGGCTGATAATGTAAAAGTAAAAATTAATAAAATCGTATGGCGGATGCCGTACATAAGAGTTGTGGACGAGGAGAAACTATCTCTGCTGCGGATGACCGAAAGAGATGAAACAATCTCGATTCCTTTCAGATGTTGGCAAATGCACGAATATCCAATTCTTCCAAAAACTAAATTTCAAACTTGGACTGTGAAAACATCATCTATGGTGGAAAAACCTCGCTACGTATTAATTGGTTTTCAAACCGACAGGAAGGATTCTCAGACCAAGAACGCAGCCCATTTTGATTTCTGCTCTATTGAAAATGTAAAACTCTACTTGAATTCAAAATATTATCCATACGATAATATGAATGGAAACAAAGCTGTAATGTACGATTACTTTTCAAGATTTCAATCGTCCTACTACCAAGGAAGCAGCGATCAACCTTTCATCAATCGACAAACGTTTCTCAATAAAACACCTCTATTCGTCATTGACTGTTCAAGACAATCGGAAACTTTGAAAACAGGATCCCTCGACGTGAGAGTCGAGATGCAAAGCAGCGCAGACTTCCCGGATTCTACCGCATGCTACTGTTTAATTATTCATGATGCACTTATGCAATACTCACCTTTGTCAGTAATTGTAAGAAAAATTATGTAAATAAAGATTTTTTTTCTGAACTTGTGTGTGTATTTATTGGATAGTAAATAAGAACACCAAATATTAATATAAGTAATTAATTTATTAGTTTAAAAAAAATACAAAATATTAAAAAGAGGGCGTGACGTTAAAAAAAAAGTGGCCAATACTTATGGTACCCGTGACTCTAAACGTTTCACGGAGTCTGTCGATGTGAGCATCGGCATACTCCACAAAAGGTAAAGTTTTCGGAATACCATAGTATGAGTACGTACGTACTCTATTTGGAATATTAAAAATATGGAAAAAGTCTAAAAATATTTTCAACTTTGTGTCTGGAACAATCAGTTCCAAATCCACAGCTGATTTCTTGATAAATTCAATTAAATCTTTAAGTTGTGAAATTGATAAAAATGGGCGGCCAAAACCCCCAATTTTAAAAGTTGTCACGCCCTCTCTTACACATAACACATCCAACAATACAAAATGGCTGGCGGTTAAAAAACTAAACATATTTCGCCTCCACCGGAAACTGCTCACAGGCAAAATTTCTGAAACACAAAGTCAATCAATTAAATAATGACCATATGCCATTGTTGTAATCCCATTTTCACATATATATCTTTTATCATCCTCCGAGCTTAATGCTAATTTATTAACAGTAATTGATTGAATATTATGTTTTCTCGATCTAAACAGTTTCATTTCCTTTCTAAGTTTAACACCTTCAAATAAACATTTCTTGTAATCTTCAAAACAAATTTGATTCTTAACCACGGGTTTCGTTACACCTTTTGCTTTTTTTGTCACCTCATCGTTTTCAGTTTTAAATGTGTACAATTTCGGGCGTATACCCACAAATTCTGTGATTACAACACCCATACATTCATCTTTGAAACAGCCCAGTTTCTTTTTATTCTCTGTTGAATAATTCTTATGTTCGGGAGGATAATCAGACATCGAAATATTTTTTCATTTGTAAAAGATCTTCGTATACGTTTTCTGTAAAGATTTCGTAGAAAAAGGAATCTGTGTCTAGATACATCAGATTTACAGTTTTATTTTTGTAAATTTTTTTTATAATTTCATAATGAAATTCGTACATATGATATTTACTTAGTTCTAAAACAGAGAAACCGATATATATAGGTTTATTGAATAAAATTTTCTCTTTACCACATTCGATAGCGCAAAGATTTTCATTATAAATTATTCTATTCAAAAAATTTGGTTTTGAAATCAGTCGTTTCAATCGCTTTTCGTTGTTAACAAGTTCGAGATTCATCCTTTTTCTAATATTTTCAATGCTCTACAACGGACAAAACTCGTTGTAGGTCTTGAGTTTAAATTTGCAATTAATTTTGTAAATTTGAATAATAGGGACTTGCAGTGAGTTAAAGCCAAATGTAGGTCACGAGATCAGCATGTATACGCGGGCGGTCTGTTATCGGGTAGAATTAAACTTTTGGACCCTGCCTGTCTGAAAAGGATTGGGAACTTATAAAAATTACTTAAAAGATTCCTACGGGAAGCCAAAATCCAAGATTTGAATAAAAAAATAAAAATATTCGGGAAATGCATTGCGCTAACGGCGGGTGTATTTACTGCAAGATTAGATATTAAAAAATCATAAAGTTACGTAAGATACGAGCTTTCAAAGAATGAGAAAATTTTCAAAATTCCTCTAATTTAAGAAAGAAAAGGTTTTTTAGGCTTTTCTTAAAGAGGCCTAAAATAAAGGTGAAATAAGTTTTAGCGAAATTTTGTCATATAAAAAAGTTAATGGTAATTCATAAAGTTTAAAGGATAAAAAAGTAGGTTAAAAATAAAGTTTTTTAAATTCCAACTAAAACAAGTTTTAGTATTGATAAATGTAAATTATAATGTAAAAGAAAAACTAGAAAATTTATAAAAGGAAAAAGGTGATAGAAATTGCACCTTTACAGCTAATTAAACATTTAAACTCAAACTTTTAACAATTCAAAATAGTAAATAGAATGTAAATGAAGTAGTTATGTAAAAATAATCCAGTATTTGAAATATGTTTCGGGAGTAAAGTAAAACCCTAGTTTGTGAAAAATCGTTGAAGTCCCTAACCTCACAGCAAGACAACCAGAAGCAGAAATGAGATGAAAATCCGGCTAGTAAATGAAAACCAACGGACAAGAAATGTGGAAAAAGAAAAACTGAAAGAAGTGTGAATTTAAGACTTTTCCGGGAAAAATCGCCGCGGAAAAACGCGCGCGGGTCGTGCACGCGAACCAGGAGTCGTACGAACGTCACTCGAGTTCGTGTGGAAAGGTAACAACGAGCTGAGGAAAATGATGTCAGGTTCAGGAAAATCGGATAAACCCTGGAAGAGTTACATGGAAAAAGGATTTCCATAGCACAAAAATGAGGGAAGCCAGATAAGAACGCAAGACAGTAGAGGGGAGGTCCAAAGACAAGACTGATGGAAGGAGAACAGGGTGACCAGTTTACGAAAAGGGGCGTACTCAAAGAAACAATAGAAACTTAATTAAAACAAAGGCTAAATCATGTTACAAAATTATGAAAAAATTATAATAAAATTCAGGATGAAAAGTTACGTAGGCTAGTAGTTTGAAATTGGCGAAAAAATGGATTTTAAAGCATTATGGAAATACAGTGGTAGAAAGCTTAGGTTGGCAATGAAATAGTGCCGAAAAACCTTATATAAACGATTGCTCGGGGAAACTCGGGAGGATTATTACTTTTTCGACGTAACGCATCGCGCGGGGCCTTATTATTTTTTCGACGTAACGTAACGCATCGCGAGGAGGCTTATTATTTCTTCGATGTAATGTAACGCAACGCGCATAGATACTTGGTTTTTATAAAATACTTTAGCGTGCTAGAAGCTGAGTATTTTCTTCGTCAAACTTTAAATTTTTATAACAAGTAAGAAGATACGGCATTGCGGTTATCATCTGGGATGCAGCAATAGACACCGCATTAACTCTACAAGAACTTCAGTGGCAACTTAGTCTATACAAGTTGGCCTAACTTGGGATTTTCTGGAAGAAAAACATAGCCTACAGGACAGCTGATACATGGAGTGATTCGTATAGCTTCCAGACAGGACTCCAGGACACCACCAGGCGACCACTAGGACATGCAACTGTAGCTACGAGGGAATAGACGAACCGGGATAGCAGACACGGCATCAACACATCCATCTTTAAGAAGCCATCCATCATACATCCAGACAACCCTACAGGACTCCACCTTCACCCACAAGACAACTCTATCAGCACGCAGAACATCTGTAGCTTGTCATCACTAGACAGCGTTCGCGGATTTCACCACAACGTCGCGACGCCTGGACAAGTGTGAAAAGGTCGGTAGAAGCGTAAACTACGTTAGTCCCTATTAAATTGCCTGAAGTAAATTCAAAAAAATTTATTTTAAATACTGGGTTACTTAGGATGTTAGATTAAGAAATTTGTAATTAATTAAAGAAGTAAATTCATTAAATCGTAAATTCAAATTTTCATTAAAGTATAAATTACATTAAATTGAGTAATAAAATATTAAAATAAATTATAATAAATTAGGAGATTAGTTCTGCCTTATAGTTTTAAAAAGTTATTATTTTATTTGAGAAGAAAGTTATTATTTGGTTTTATTTGGAAAATATTAAGTACAAGAATTTTGTTTTATGTTTAAAATTAGAAAAAGGAAATTATTAAAATTTTATTTTGTTTTATAAAAGGTTATTATTTACAAAAACACCTAGTATTCAAATATCCCAATAGTTTATGAATTTTAGATTAAGAATTGATAAAGTGAAATTTCATAAAATAATTGCAAGCACAAATAAGCAATTTACAAGGTTAGTTCCAGTGTACTCACTCTTCAGAGGTTTACAAAAAGTAAAATTATTAACTTGTGTTCTTACTGAGCTAAAATTAAAAATAAATTACTGGAAGTATAAAGTAAAGTTTTTTGTCAGAATAGTCAGTGAACTGATTATTCGACACATAGTTATTTCACCTAGGCCAAACAAAGTGAGATTGCCTATAAGACTTCCAGTAGGTGGAAATAACTTATTCTCCAACGAAGAATTTTCTAAAAAGGGGATTCATTGTAGAATTGGCGCTGCCAGCGTGAAAAATAACGCGTTGCAGTTGTGGCCAAAACAAATTATTCCACAACTTAATTCTCGAACCATTCACAATAAAAAGAATATTCGTTGTAG
>JAGFPH010024845.1:0-11163 GCA_018207615.1 Philaenus spumarius
GATAAAGGCGAGTAAATGATATAGTTCTACGTATTTGTATACATTACTGTGTTTCATTATTATAAATTCCCTGGTTGTACTTAAGATAAAGCCGAGTAAAAAATATATTTTGTTAAGGTGTTTCTGAATTAATTAAACATACAGGTATCATTAATTTACTTTAGCTAACAACGAGAAAATGATATACTTTTCGATTTAAAATAGCAATATATTTCTAGAAGGAATCACGGCGTTACTCGTTTTAAACGAAAGTAAACAATAAATAGCCTACCGGTACATATTTATCCAACACTTTTTTTGCTGATAATTGATAATAACTGTAGCCGATGAGTTGATAGCCTTTTTAAATTTGTAAAAATGGTTAGGAGCTACTCTGGAAAATAATCCACAAACATAACCAGAATAATTTGAAGACTCGCAGTTCTTGTTTTTGCCCTAATTGGATAAAAACTAACTATATTTGCAATCTAATAATAAATTGATTTCCTACATACATTATTTACATAATAACAGCACTAACACAGTACAAAACCATATATACATGAAAAAAAGTCAAATTCGCCCTGATAACAACATACATTATTCTACTTATACATGTAAAAATGTTCAAAAAATTATATACTTTTGGGTGTTTTTTATGCAGCCCGATGCAATTCTGTCGGCGAAGTCAATCATATTAATACGTAGACTTTACCTGATTCATTTCTGAACACAATAAATAAAACCCCATGTCGATCCGAGCTGCATCTCAAAATTCAGTTATTCTGGTGCAATTTGGTATAATTTCAATGGTCTAGTTAAATGGTTCCCCAATGAGGTTTTAGGAACTCCAAACGGGATTTTTATAAACAAACTGTTCAAATCAAGTTTAATAAGCATTTATTGTCATAAAATGTTTTCAGTAAACTATTTTAACTAAGTAAAATTTCTTTAACTAAGTTCTCTTTCATTTCTTGTAAACAATGTATTTATATTAGTTTTCATACTAAATATTTATTTGGAAAATCAACTTGTGCTTTTATTTCTTTGTTATACCTTTTATATTAACTCAAAGTAGATTTTAGACATTTTAACTTAATATTATTGATTACACAGTTGTTGCATAGCCATTTTAAAATGACAAAAAAATGCTATTTAAATATTTTTAAGTTGCCGTACATTAAAAAGGGCTAATTTTAGAGTCAAATTCAATGAACATAAATACATTATTTAACTGAAATTATCAAAAACACAACATTTTCCATTGAAAAAAATTAAGTTGGCCGCCATATTGGAAAAATGGCGGAGTTTTTTGAAATGTTAATATTGTATTTTTAATGTAAGGGAAAAAGTAGGGAAATTCCCCAATTTAAAGATTGTTGTAACTTTTATAGTTTCTGAGATGCTATTGTGGCCCATTTAAAAACATCACCTTATACTTTACTTTTTATGTTTCTGACTTAACGTGGAATACTTTTTTTTAATTGCAAAATCGGGATTGCATAACGGTGTTATAAGAACACAGCATGGGATCATTTACGAACTTGGCTGGGGTTTTTTTAATACGAGCACTATAATATTTATAAAATAATTATGTATTACAACGGGCAAAACCCTGTTGTAATTCGGAATTTTGAGTTTTGTAAAAAGAAGTTTGCAAAAATCGAATTTTCGAGTCTGCATCGGGTAGCAACCGTTTGTATGTCATGAATCGACAAGTCCGGACAGGAGCGTCGTATTCAAACAAAATGCGACTCTTGACCTCGACAAGAATGAGCAGGAAAGTTAACTTAGCCTGAAAAACTGATTTCTGTGGGAATAACCGGGATCTAGGAATTTACGAATTTGGGAATATTATTTGGTTAATACATTACACAAAAAACGTGTGTATTGGTCATCTAATTCCTGAATCGTAGATAGAAAAATTGATTAAGTAATAAGGGTTACAAGTTAAGGGAAAATTTCAAATTAACTCAAAATTAAAAAAGAATGGTATTTTTGAAAATGGCAAGAAATTTCAAGAAAGAAATGTTATATGACAAAAAACTTATAATTTTGATAATTAAAGATTTTAGAGGAAAGTGCAAAGTTTGCATAAAGTTAAAGTATTGAAAAAAGAGTTTAAAGTAAATTAAATGTAAACAAGTTATTAAAGAAGGAAAGTTTTATAAGAAAAAATAAAGAAAACATTAAATTTAATTAAATTGAAAAGGTGACAAATTTCACACTGAAAAAAAAAGAGCTTAAAGTAAAATTAAGTTTTAAAGTAATAAAGAGATTAAATAGAGTCATAGGTATTATATTGTATTGTAAACCACCAGTATTTGAAATAAATTTCGGGAGTAAAATTAAAACAAAAATTGAGGAAAATCGAAAATTGATAAGTCCCAGAAAACTACTATAAAAAGGAAAAAACAAAGTGAAACGGCGGCCATGGACAAAATTCACAGGTCAAATGGAGGTGTCAAAAGGAAAATTGAAAAAAGTAAAAAATGAAAAACTTTTTTCACAAAATGTTGCGCAAAAAATTAAGGTTAACATAAAAAGAGAATGGAAAATCGCACAACAACGATTCGACTTCGAGGAGAAAGAAGACATCATGCTAATTAAGAATCTTCAAAGAAATTCAAAATCGGAGCAAAACTACAAAAGTTATTAAGAAATTAAGAAAGACAATAGACCACGGGAACAGCAGGCCAACGTCAAAAGAGTAGGAGGGAGAAGCCTAAGACATTTCCGGGGGAAAGTCAAAAAGTTAAAAAACGAGATTGCGAAGAAAGTTATGGAAGAAAAAGGATGAAAATAAGATGACAATTCATAAAATAAATTATACTACAAACCAGTACCAAAAAACTTTGAAAAAAGTTAAGTTTTAAGAAAGCTAAAAAAACCACTAAAATCACCGGTGAAAGGGGTAGGAGAAAACCCTATATAAGTCGATGACGCGGTGAACGCGTTCTTGATTCATAAAAAAATCTTCTTCTCATAATAATTTTCTATTGCTGCTATTATTACTATCTTACGACCATCAAAATGCTGTCTACATGCATCTGGACTTCAAGACTTCTACGGAGTAATCGAGGTACAGGACGATACATGAATCTGGACTTCTGATGGAATAGCGAGACGAGCGACCAGAGGAAAACCTTACTACAACCAGGTACCGAACCTACTAACCGCCTACAACTTCAGGACGACTACAAGCAAACATAAGGTCTGTGGAAAGCGTATGTTACGTTATATTCTGTCCCCATAATTTGCCTGAAGTTAAAATTAAAAATTTATTTCATATACTGGGTTAGGTAGGATAAGTAATTAATCTCTTGAAAATTAATTTAAAAAGTAAATTCATAGAAATAAAGTAGAGTCATTAAAAGTAAAGTTAAATTTAAAAATAAATCAAATCATATAATAAATAAGTAAAAAGATAAAGTAAATGTAAATTGGAACGTTCTGTCTATTTGGGTAATACATGTGTTAAATTAAGTGTAAAATTATTGTTTGAAAGAAAAGTTCCTAAAGAAAAATATTAACATTTTAATTGAAAGTTTTATTTTAATTTTGCTTTTTGATAAATAAAATTTACTATTTATTTACAGAACAAAAATTACTTGAGTTTATATTACCTGTGTTGATGATTATCCATTATTATGTCCTCTGTTTTATACAATTAGTAGTAAATATATGAAAAGGTTATTGAAAGCACAAATACGTTACTAAGGCGGTTTCAGTGTTCTCACGTCTCTGAGATTTACCAAAAGGGTAAACAAGAGTTGAAATTATCTGAGCTAGTGATTTTAAATTCTGGAAGTTGTAAAATTAATTGTTGATTAGAATAAACGAATTTTATTCAAAACTAAGTTGCTTCACCTGGGTGAAAAAAGAAAGTAGCCTTTTGCCTTCCAGTAGGTGAATGTAATTTATTTTATAACATGAAAACCAGTGTTGGCCTAAAAGTCAAGAAAGAGTATTTGACAGGTGACCTGGGGCTGAACGTTGTAAAATTGGACTCGCAACGTCTAGGCTTTCCGTTGTAAACTGGCGCTTCCAAAGTGGGGCCCGGTTTCAAGTATATAACAATAATTGTATTTTGAAAGGATATTAATGTTTTTTTTCTCTCTTATATATTTTTGTAAAGAAAACAGTTATGTTATACTTGCAAAGAAAATCATTTCCTGGTAAATTCAGTGACATTTAAAAAACAAAATAATCCACAGTTTTTTATAATATGTTTTTACGTCGGTTTTATGTGATAATTCCTGTCGTTCTCAATAAAATAGTACGGTAGGAAGTTTGTGGCGAATTGCGGTTTCTTCAGAACGTTTTATTTCCTAAATTGTGAAAATAAAACTATTCGAATGGGTTCGTGTAATATACAAACTTGTGCTACATTCCATGCTCAGGACATATATTGGTAGTATTTAAATGGGACATGTTACTTATTTACCAATCAAAACAAATATACACATTTATTAGGCTAGGCTTCAGTTGTTAAAAATAACTGTTGTGACTGGAATTTTATCAAAAGTCGTATTTTTTAAATACATCCCATTCCACAAATAAAACACACAAAAAAAAGTACTTGTATTTAAATAAGTCATATAGCTAATTTACTAATTAGTAACCAATAACTGTTATAACATTTATGTCCCAGTGGGATTTAGGGTATACATCTTTTGTTAGGGTGGTTTTCGCAATTTAAGGGCGGGGCGTGCTTTGTTGACCGAATTAAACTTGGAGACCACGCATATTTCTATCTAGCTGTCTGTGCTGATTACATCAGCCTTTACCAGTTACGTCAGATTGCTGAGAGGGGGAGTTATTTCTAATTACAGGCCTTCTGCGTTTGCCTTCAAGATATTCTGCTCAGTGCTTATGACAGTTTTCCTATGTTTTATCTCAAAAAATATTGTTTTTGACATTGATAGACTTACTCGGTACTGAAATTCGTAATTTTCTTATAATAGTATTATCGTAAATTCGCCCTTTGTTTTTGTTAGTAAGAAATATTTTTATTTAATAATTGAACTATTTTATAGCCACTTAGTTACCCAGTTTAATGTATTGTTTTTTAGTTGACTGTTTTTACCTCAATGTAATTTTTGAGTGGAACGATTGTTTCTGGTACAGTTTAGTCGGTATTTTTTGTAAGTCCTATTTTGCACTTTGCGTGGTTGTTGGATTGAATGCACACTCTTCTGTCGCGTTGTTATATATATACATCATAATATTATATTTTTGGAAAAGTCCGTTTCTTCGTTATGTGATCGCCCTTTTTACAGGTTAAAAAACTTGTCACCCATATTGGATTTCTTGAAAGTCTATTGGTTTTTAGTTTTTAATTTAGGCCTGAGTCTAAGGTTTTGTTTACAAAAATCGTATTATAATTGTTTGTCATTTATTTTTGTTGTTAGTCCATCTGTTACAAGCGTTAATTCTTTCTGCCGTTCTGTTATAATATTTTAAACCAACATCAACAAATATGGAGGTTATCAATAATTCCATTCGCATGTCGTTTGTATGAACCATTGTATGTTTGCGTGTAACCATTTAATGGTTAAACACATTTGTATGGTTTTCTTTTCATAAATATAATGTTTCAGATTGGGTACAATCAGATAACCCACCAGATTACTAAGACAGTCATTCCGGTCCTCTATGAACTTCAACTTTCAGGACTGAGGCCCTTACTGTATCTAAATTTTCATAAATTACAACCAATCAACTGACTGTGTAAAATTAAAATTGCTTAGTTACTTCTTAAACCAAACGTGGCACTTCTTTACAGGGTACGTGACAAAATACAATTCCTCTTGTAATACAATGAAATTTACAATGCTTTAAAGGATAGTTATTTATGATATCAGATTTAATTAACAAAAGACTCAATTTGACTAGTCCAGTCAAATTGTCATACATGATTACATTAATTAGGGTAGTTCCGATTTTTCGAATGTCGTATGGGTTTGTACACTGATGAAAAATTCAAGTTTTTTAAACCCCCCCCCCCCGCGGGCGTCGCGTCGCCACCTTAAAAAAACCATGAAATGTTTTAACTTGATCCGGTATTTTCAAAATATCTCGTAAAGTATTGGTCTGAAAAAAAAATGTAAATAACTGTATTAAACTGGATTAAATTATCTACAATTTGAGACCAACCTGAAATGTATATACATAATACTTCTCGAGATAAAGCTCTTTTAAGTATGAAAATTAAAAACAAAAGATGTAAAAAGTACAGATTTGGAATGTGTTTTTGTTCGATAGCAATTAAACTGTGAATCCCACGCCAATGGTAGACATAATGACAGTTGTAGTAGAGGTAATTAGCTAAAGGATAAGATCAAACTGGTTCTGATAGGGCATATAGACTCTCAGACACAACCTTTTGCATATTTTTGTAGTTTTTTTTTAGGAAAACACGTAATAATTGAATATTGAAAAAACGAAAGTATTTATTAAAAACAAAATATTGTTAGGTTTGTATATTGTAATACATGTTCAGTAGTTCTGTCAAATATATATTAATAAATATTAAGAACAATAATAACATTTAGTTTTTGATTATTTGCTACATTTATCCCGGTAAAAGATAATTCATTAAGTTTGTTTTTTTTGATACATTTATAAGTAAAATGACTCTTATTATTTCCGCTAAACGCATTAGGTTAAGGGAGTCAGGCGTGTAGGCCTAAACACTTTACTGAAATACTAGCTGAATACCCGTGCTTCGCTAAGGGGATTTTTTGCATCACAATGTAACATCAAATTATTGTAATATTTTTTCTCATTTTCTTCCATCTTTTATTTCACGAAAGTGAATTATTACATGTATTTTCAATTAGTTTGGTATTTTATTTATTGTTCATTGATTTCCCGTCAATCGTCTTCGACACGTTATGTAGGCTGAATAAATTAAATCATTAAAGAATAAAGAATTCAGAGTTAAGAGCGTCTTCTTTTTCAATCGCTAAATCTTCAGACTGGTAAATCACAGTCATAGCTGGATGTTACAGATTGCCCAGTGGTGATACCCAGTAAAAGTGGACATTTTTGTATATGTATCTTGTAAGAAATAAATGTACAAAATTTCAGCTTTCTAGGTTTAAGGAAAGTAAACAAACAATATTTATAGTTTTAGGGGTTGTTTCAACCCTTAATGGAAGAACATTTTAAATCCTTTCTTAATGCACCTCTAGTGACTGTGAGCAATATGTGTACCAAATTTCACTTTCTTAGGCGGTATTCAATTATTATTTATATTTTTTGGGGTTGTTACTACATTTTCACCCCTTAGCAAAACGTGAAAAAATGTAAAACAGGTTTATTTTTTATATATTGTATCTTGTAAGAAATAAATTTACAAATTATCAGCTCTCTAGCTTTATGGAAGGTATACACATGTATATTTTTTGTTTTTAGTGGTTGTTATCACATTTTCACCCCTAGCAGCATGTAACGTAATGTTAAACTGGTTTATTTTTTAGGTGTATCTTGTAATAAATAAATTTAAAAAAATTCAGATCCCTAGCTTTAAGGAAAGTATAAAAATTAATATTTATTGATTTAGAGGTTGTTACTACATTTCCACCTCTTAACAGAATGTAACAAAATGTAAAACTGGTTTAGTTTTTCTATGTATCTTGTAATAAATTCATTTACAAATTATTAGCTCTCTATATTTATGGAAAGTATACAAATGTAGGCCTATATTTATTGCTTTTAGGGATTGTTATCACATTTTCACCCCTAACGAAATGTTAAATTGGTTTAATTTTATATGTATCTTGTAAGAAATAAACGTAAAAATTTCAGAATTCTAGCTGAAAATATATAAAACAATATTTACTCTTTTAGGGGTTACTTTCACCCTTAAATGCCAAATATTTCAAAATCCTTTCTTAGTGGGCCTCTAGCGCCCATGAGCAAATATGTGTACCAAATTTCACCTTCGTAGGTAGTATGGTTTTTGAGATATATAAAATGGTGTCTAGCAATACGTGTACCAAATTTCAAGTTCCTAGAAGGAAATTTTTTTGAGATCTATAACAAACAATATTTAATGTTTTAGGGGTTGTTTCAACCCTTAAAGGCCAAATATTTTGAAAACCTTTCTTAGTGCGCCTCTAGAGCCTATACGTGTACCAAATTTCACGTTCCCAGGTGGTATGGTTTTTGAGATCTATATCAAACAATATTTATTGTTTTAGGGGTTGTTTCAAGGCCACCCTTATCACCTAGGGGTATCAAAAATAGCCTACGACCTATTCTCAGACCTACCAAATATACACAAAAAATTTCATACAAATCGGAGCAGCCGTTTCGGAGGAGTTCGATAACAAACACTGTGACACGAGATTTTTATAGGCCTATATATAGATTAATTTATATACATTTAACTTACCGTGAGAACAGATTATTTTTACTATTTGTTCCATTCAATTTTCTTGAATTATATTTCCTGTTTACATTGATTTATAAGTTTAATAATATAACTAAATGTTATTATTGTATTCTAGAGCATTTTCTCTCTCATAGGCTGGCACCGTTGCCATATTATTGTGGCTATGTGTGTTGTAAATTTTTATATGGCGAATTAATAAAAGTGACACCTAGCTTAATCTGGTTATTTATGGTATATTAGACCCAGCCTGGATCAGTACGAATAATTATTTAGACTTTAAAACAGTTTTTAAATTAGGATTTGGCGTACGATATTTTAAACTAATTCTTCGCTTGTTTTGACAAAAGTAGCTTAAAGAAATTGCGGCCGGTTTAGCAGTAATAACCTTATAAAACTTTATACAAATATAATCCATAGACCAAAATCTTTAAATTAACAGAAACTACAATACACATGGATACAGTTTTCTACAGCTGACCGTTGTCAAGTTAGACGGTAAAGACAAGTTGGAAAGGTGTCGTCTACACTTTGTGAAGTAATACTCAATTAAGTTTTAACTTTTAGATTTTATTATCCGTGGAGCATTTATTTTTGTTCTTCTAAACATAATGAACAAAAGAAGGGAAACATTTATACAATTCTAGTCTGGGCTTCACGTAAACAAGTTCTAAACTAAAAAACAGGATGCTGATACATTTAAGTTTTGTCCCTTAACACATACAGTATACAGGAGGATTTTTTTAAAACTTACCACCTCTATCATTTAAAAAAACGGAAAGAGATATACAAAACATTATCTCGGGACAGTTATTCAAAAACAGAGGGAATCTTAAAAAAAAATATTTACAAAATCTCAAAACCCAACCTACCACCCCATCTCAAAAACTTACACTGGGCACATATGGCTTGTGATACTTCAAATGTAAGCCATTTACAAACCATGACAGAAAATAGAAATCGTCTAACGCATTCGTTCGCTACGCTCAAAAACTTTATTTTAAACAATATTTTCTATAATTTAGTATAAAGTTCAATATTTAAGATTTGACAAAGTTAAAAGCATGAAATAAAAATAAGAGCCAAGACCTTGCGCGTTCGTGGAATGACAAGGAGCAATACTCTGCGATTTTCAGTTTACTATGATTCGCCATTTGGTTCGGTTGTGTTTTCTGTAGTGTACTGGGAGTTTAAAATTGGAACCATTTCTCAGTTTAAATTGTTTAGTTTAACCGAACAAAACGCCACCAGATTGTGTTCAAATTCTTACCAAATTTATATCTGCATGTTTCGTGCGCAGTGGCACATACGATTTAGCGAGGGACGTGAGAATGTCGAAGATAATGAAAGTAATGGACGACCTTGCACTTCAAGAATAGAAGAAAACGTAGAAACAATCAATAAAATCGTTTGAATAGGAAACAGACTAAATGTTATAGTGATCTGAATCTGAACATTGATAAAGACAAGCGCCAAAAGCTGGTTAACCAGTCTGTCACTGAAACACCTGGCTTTTTGGTTCTTTGCCAAATAATACACACAACCGATATGACAGTTTTTAGAAATTAATAAATTAAATAACATGTGCAGTTGTTTTATTGTGAGAACAGTATTTCCAACCCAAATTATGCCTGTTGTGATGTTTTTTTTTTAATTGTTGAATCTAAGTTAAAAACTATGCTAAATTATCTCCCGAGCGGACCACGCAGGTGTTTCTTAGTAACAAATAAAAAAAACTACTACTTTATACGTATGCATATTTGTCCAAAAGGCAATTAATAAATTATATACTTTTGATCATAGCTTACCAACTAGTTAATTTTCCCTACGTCACGAGATTATGGAGGTAGAAAGGTAGTGAGATGAGGTACAGGCTTAGTAGCGTTACAAATGTTACAAATATTAATAAAATTAGCAACAGGTCGGATGGAGGTTCAAGTGCCTTCGTTAGAACGTCGCCGATGAGTAGCTTATGTTATCAAAGTTCTATTAAAGTTAAAGTCAATAACTGGCTGATTCTTGTCAAACATTTTGGACTTGGAGCAGGATAAAAACGATATTTTTACTTCAAATATAATGTGTTACGGACATGGACTGCTAGAAACCTGGTTGTGTTTTATTGCTTTGTTTTGTATATTTAGATTTCGGCAAATTAATGATGATCAATGATGTAAACATAACAATGCATTTAGGGGTAGATGACAAATTAAGAATACAAATTAAAATTAAATTAAAAATGATTTATTTGTAAAATAAAATGAATATCATTTCTTTATAAAATTACATAACAAATAATACTATATATTCTAAAATTAATTGTATTTGTAGTCAGAAGATGCAGTAATAAGTGCCAATTTATTTCGATTGCCTTCAATAAATTAAAGGCAATTCCTAAGTTAAGCATTTGAAATACGAGGAACATATGCTCATTAAATGCATCACATTAAAAAAGATAATAGAGAAAAATATACAGGTGTTAATAAAATACCCCCTTCTTTAACTTTTGAATTAAGTTAAATATATAATGAGGTACTTCCTATTTCTTACTGCCTTGTGGTCTATTACCCACCTCGTAAAAGCTACCGCATTATCAATACAATATAAATAGTTACTACATCTTTAGGACACACATTCGGCCAATTTACTCATTAGAGGTCGTCTTAAAGATATCTAAAGACCCTTAAACACAACACAATAATATTTATACAGACGAACTTTGTTTACTTTACACACAATACAACAATATGTATACAAACGAACGTAGGTTATTTTAAACACAGCAC
>JAGFPH010024846.1:0-11163 GCA_018207615.1 Philaenus spumarius
GATAAAGGCGAGTAAATGATATAGTTCTACGTATTTGTATACATTACTGTGTTTCATTATTATAAATTCCCTGGTTGTACTTAAGATAAAGCCGAGTAAAAAATATATTTTGTTAAGGTGTTTCTGAATTAATTAAACATACAGGTATCATTAATTTACTTTAGCTAACAACGAGAAAATGATATACTTTTCGATTTAAAATAGCAATATATTTCTAGAAGGAATCACGGCGTTACTCGTTTTAAACGAAAGTAAACAATAAATAGCCTACCGGTACATATTTATCCAACACTTTTTTTGCTGATAATTGATAATAACTGTAGCCGATGAGTTGATAGCCTTTTTAAATTTGTAAAAATGGTTAGGAGCTACTCTGGAAAATAATCCACAAACATAACCAGAATAATTTGAAGACTCGCAGTTCTTGTTTTTGCCCTAATTGGATAAAAACTAACTATATTTGCAATCTAATAATAAATTGATTTCCTACATACATTATTTACATAATAACAGCACTAACACAGTACAAAACCATATATACATGAAAAAAAGTCAAATTCGCCCTGATAACAACATACATTATTCTACTTATACATGTAAAAATGTTCAAAAAATTATATACTTTTGGGTGTTTTTTATGCAGCCCGATGCAATTCTGTCGGCGAAGTCAATCATATTAATACGTAGACTTTACCTGATTCATTTCTGAACACAATAAATAAAACCCCATGTCGATCCGAGCTGCATCTCAAAATTCAGTTATTCTGGTGCAATTTGGTATAATTTCAATGGTCTAGTTAAATGGTTCCCCAATGAGGTTTTAGGAACTCCAAACGGGATTTTTATAAACAAACTGTTCAAATCAAGTTTAATAAGCATTTATTGTCATAAAATGTTTTCAGTAAACTATTTTAACTAAGTAAAATTTCTTTAACTAAGTTCTCTTTCATTTCTTGTAAACAATGTATTTATATTAGTTTTCATACTAAATATTTATTTGGAAAATCAACTTGTGCTTTTATTTCTTTATTATACCTTTTATATTAACTCAAAGTAGATTTTAGACATTTTAACTTAATATTATTGATTACACAGTTGTTGCATAGCCATTTTAAAATGACAAAAAAATGCTATTTAAATATTTTTAAGTTGCCGTACATTAAAAAGGGCTAATTTTAGAGTCAAATTCAATGAACATAAATACATTATTTAACTGAAATTATCAAAAACACAACATTTTCCATTGAAAAAAATTAAGTTGGCCGCCATATTGGAAAAATGGCGGAGTTTTTTGAAATGTTAATATTGTATTTTTAATGTAAGGGAAAAAGTAGGGAAATTCCCCAATTTAAAGATTGTTGTAACTTTTATAGTTTCTGAGATGCTATTGTGGCCCATTTAAAAACATCACCTTATACTTTACTTTTTATGTTTCTGACTTAACGTGGAATACTTTTTTTTAATTGCAAAATCGGGATTGCATAACGGTGTTATAAGAACACAGCATGGGATCATTTACGAACTTGGCTGGGGTTTTTTTAATACGAGCACTATAATATTTATAAAATAATTATGTATTACAACGGGCAAAACCCTGTTGTAATTCGGAATTTTGAGTTTTGTAAAAAGAAGTTTGCAAAAATCGAATTTTCGAGTCTGCATCGGGTAGCAACCGTTTGTATGTCATGAATCGACAAGTCCGGACAGGAGCGTCGTATTCAAACAAAATGCGACTCTTGACCTCGACAAGAATGAGCAGGAAAGTTAACTTAGCCTGAAAAACTGATTTCTGTGGGAATAACCGGGATCTAGGAATTTACGAATTTGGGAATATTATTTGGTTAATACATTACACAAAAAACGTGTGTATTGGTCATCTAATTCCTGAATCGTAGATAGAAAAATTGATTAAGTAATAAGGGTTACAAGTTAAGGGAAAATTTCAAATTAACTCAAAATTAAAAAAGAATGGTATTTTTGAAAATGGCAAGAAATTTCAAGAAAGAAATGTTATATGACAAAAAACTTATAATTTTGATAATTAAAGATTTTAGAGGAAAGTGCAAAGTTTGCATAAAGTTAAAGTATTGAAAAAAGAGTTTAAAGTAAATTAAATGTAAACAAGTTATTAAAGAAGGAAAGTTTTATAAGAAAAAATAAAGAAAACATTAAATTTAATTAAATTGAAAAGGTGACAAATTTCACACTGAAAAAAAAAGAGCTTAAAGTAAAATTAAGTTTTAAAGTAATAAAGAGATTAAATAGAGTCATAGGTATTATATTGTATTGTAAACCACCAGTATTTGAAATAAATTTCGGGAGTAAAATTAAAACAAAAATTGAGGAAAATCGAAAATTGATAAGTCCCAGAAAACTACTATAAAAAGGAAAAAACAAAGTGAAACGGCGGCCATGGACAAAATTCACAGGTCAAATGGAGGTGTCAAAAGGAAAATTGAAAAAAGTAAAAAATGAAAAACTTTTTTCACAAAATGTTGCGCAAAAAATTAAGGTTAACATAAAAAGAGAATGGAAAATCGCACAACAACGATTCGACTTCGAGGAGAAAGAAGACATCATGCTAATTAAGAATCTTCAAAGAAATTCAAAATCGGAGCAAAACTACAAAAGTTATTAAGAAATTAAGAAAGACAATAGACCACGGGAACAGCAGGCCAACGTCAAAAGAGTAGGAGGGAGAAGCCTAAGACATTTCCGGGGGAAAGTCAAAAAGTTAAAAAACGAGATTGCGAAGAAAGTTATGGAAGAAAAAGGATGAAAATAAGATGACAATTCATAAAATAAATTATACTACAAACCAGTACCAAAAAACTTTGAAAAAAGTTAAGTTTTAAGAAAGCTAAAAAAACCACTAAAATCACCGGTGAAAGGGGTAGGAGAAAACCCTATATAAGTCGATGACGCGGTGAACGCGTTCTTGATTCATAAAAAAATCTTCTTCTCATAATAATTTTCTATTGCTGCTATTATTACTATCTTACGACCATCAAAATGCTGTCTACATGCATCTGGACTTCAAGACTTCTACGGAGTAATCGAGGTACAGGACGATACATGAATCTGGACTTCTGATGGAATAGCGAGACGAGCGACCAGAGGAAAACCTTACTACAACCAGGTACCGAACCTACTAACCGCCTACAACTTCAGGACGACTACAAGCAAACATAAGGTCTGTGGAAAGCGTATGTTACGTTATATTCTGTCCCCATAATTTGCCTGAAGTTAAAATTAAAAATTTATTTCATATACTGGGTTAGGTAGGATAAGTAATTAATCTCTTGAAAATTAATTTAAAAAGTAAATTCATAGAAATAAAGTAGAGTCATTAAAAGTAAAGTTAAATTTAAAAATAAATCAAATCATATAATAAATAAGTAAAAAGATAAAGTAAATGTAAATTGGAACGTTCTGTCTATTTGGGTAATACATGTGTTAAATTAAGTGTAAAATTATTGTTTGAAAGAAAAGTTCCTAAAGAAAAATATTAACATTTTAATTGAAAGTTTTATTTTAATTTTGCTTTTTGATAAATAAAATTTACTATTTATTTACAGAACAAAAATTACTTGAGTTTATATTACCTGTGTTGATGATTATCCATTATTATGTCCTCTGTTTTATACAATTAGTAGTAAATATATGAAAAGGTTATTGAAAGCACAAATACGTTACTAAGGCGGTTTCAGTGTTCTCACGTCTCTGAGATTTACCAAAAGGGTAAACAAGAGTTGAAATTATCTGAGCTAGTGATTTTAAATTCTGGAAGTTGTAAAATTAATTGTTGATTAGAATAAACGAATTTTATTCAAAACTAAGTTGCTTCACCTGGGTGAAAAAAGAAAGTAGCCTTTTGCCTTCCAGTATGTGAATGTAATTTATTTTATAACATGAAAACCAGTGTTGGCCTAAAAGTCAAGAAAGAGTATTTGACAGGTGACCTGGGGCTGAACGTTGTAAAATTGGACTCGCAACGTCTAGGCTTTCCGTTGTAAACTGGCGCTTCCAAAGTGGGGCCCGGTTTCAAGTATATAACAATAATTGTATTTTGAAAGGATATTAATGTTTTTTTTCTCTCTTATATATTTTTGTAAAGAAAACAGTTATGTTATACTTGCAAAGAAAATCATTTCCTGGTAAATTCAGTGACATTTAAAAAACAAAATAATCCACAGTTTTTTATAATATGTTTTTACGTCGGTTTTATGTGATAATTCCTGTCGTTCTCAATAAAATAGTACGGTAGGAAGTTTGTGGCGAATTGCGGTTTCTTCAGAACGTTTTATTTCCTAAATTGTGAAAATAAAACTATTCGAATGGGTTCGTGTAATATACAAACTTGTGCTACATTCCATGCTCAGGACATATATTGGTAGTATTTAAATGGGACATGTTACTTATTTACCAATCAAAACAAATATACACATTTATTAGGCTAGGCTTCAGTTGTTAAAAATAACTGTTGTGACTGGAATTTTATCAAAAGTCGTATTTTTTAAATACATCCCATTCCACAAATAAAACACACAAAAAAAGTACTTGTATTTAAATAAGTCATATAGCTAATTTACTAATTAGTAACCAATAACTGTTATAACATTTATGTCCCAGTGGGATTTAGGGTATACATCTTTTGTTAGGGTGGTTTTCGCAATTTAAGGGCGGGGCGTGCTTTGTTGACCGAATTAAACTTGGAGACCACGCATATTTCTATCTAGCTGTCTGTGCTGATTACATCAGCCTTTACCAGTTACGTCAGATTGCTGAGAGGGGGAGTTATTTCTAATTACAGGCCTTCTGCGTTTGCCTTCAAGATATTCTGCTCAGTGCTTATGACAGTTTTCCTATGTTTTATCTCAAAAAATATTGTTTTTGACATTGATAGACTTACTCGGTACTGAAATTCGTAATTTTCTTATAATAGTATTATCGTAAATTCGCCCTTTGTTTTTGTTAGTAAGAAATATTTTTATTTAATAATTGAACTATTTTATAGCCACTTAGTTACCCAGTTTAATGTATTGTTTTTTAGTTGACTGTTTTTACCTCAATGTAATTTTTGAGTGGAACGATTGTTTCTGGTACAGTTTAGTCGGTATTTTTTGTAAGTCCTATTTTGCACTTTGCGTGGTTGTTGGATTGAATGCACACTCTTCTGTCGCGTTGTTATATATATACATCATAATATTATATTTTTGGAAAAGTCCGTTTCTTCGTTATGTGATCGCCCTTTTTACAGGTTAAAAAACTTGTCACCCATATTGGATTTCTTGAAAGTCTATTGGTTTTTAGTTTTTAATTTAGGCCTGAGTCTAAGGTTTTGTTTACAAAAATCGTATTATAATTGTTTGTCATTTATTTTTGTTGTTAGTCCATCTGTTACAAGCGTTAATTCTTTCTGCCGTTCTGTTATAATATTTTAAACCAACATCAACAAATATGGAGGTTATCAATAATTCCATTCGCATGTCGTTTGTATGAACCATTGTATGTTTGCGTGTAACCATTTAATGGTTAAACACATTTGTATGGTTTTCTTTTCATAAATATAATGTTTCAGATTGGGTACAATCAGATAACCCACCAGATTACTAAGACAGTCATTCCGGTCCTCTATGAACTTCAACTTTCAGGACTGAGGCCCTTACTGTATCTAAATTTTCATAAATTACAACCAATCAACTGACTGTGTAAAATTAAAATTGCTTAGTTACTTCTTAAACCAAACGTGGCACTTCTTTACAGGGTACGTGACAAAATACAATTCCTCTTGTAATACAATGAAATTTACAATGCTTTAAAGGATAGTTATTTATGATATCAGATTTAATTAACAAAAGACTCAATTTGACTAGTCCAGTCAAATTGTCATACATGATTACATTAATTAGGGTAGTTCCGATTTTTCGAATGTCGTATGGGTTTGTACACTGATGAAAAATTCAAGTTTTTTAAATCCCCCCCCCCCGCGGGCGTCGCGTCGCCACCTTAAAAAAACCATGAAATGTTTTAACTTGATCCGGTATTTTCAAAATATCTCGTAAAGTATTGGTCTGAAAAAAAAATGTAAATAACTGTATTAAACTGGATTAAATTATCTACAATTTGAGACCAACCTGAAATGTATATACATAATACTTCTCGAGATAAAGCTCTTTTAAGTATGAAAATTAAAAACAAAAGATGTAAAAAGTACAGATTTGGAATGTGTTTTTGTTCGATAGCAATTAAACTGTGAATCCCACGCCAATGGTAGACATAATGACAGTTGTAGTAGAGGTAATTAGCTAAAGGATAAGATCAAACTGGTTCTGATAGGGCATATAGACTCTCAGACACAACCTTTTGCATATTTTTGTAGTTTTTTTTTAGGAAAACACGTAATAATTGAATATTGAAAAAACGAAAGTATTTATTAAAAACAAAATATTGTTAGGTTTGTATATTGTAATACATGTTCAGTAGTTCTGTCAAATATATATTAATAAATATTAAGAACAATAATAACATTTAGTTTTTGATTATTTGCTACATTTATCCCGGTAAAAGATAATTCATTAAGTTTGTTTTTTTTTGATACATTTATAAGTAAAATGACTCTTATTATTTCCGCTAAACGCATTAGGTTAAGGGAGTCAGGCGTGTAGGCCTAAACACTTTACTGAAATACTAGCTGAATACCCGTGCTTCGCTAAGGGGATTTTTTGCATCACAATGTAACATCAAATTATTGTAATATTTTTTCTCATTTTCTTCCATCTTTTATTTCACGAAAGTGAATTATTACATGTATTTTCAATTAGTTTGGTATTTTATTTATTGTTCATTGATTTCCCGTCAATCGTCTTCGACACGTTATGTAGGCTGAATAAATTAAATCATTAAAGAATAAAGAATTCAGAGTTAAGAGCGTCTTCTTTTTCAATCGCTAAATCTTCAGACTGGTAAATCACAGTCATAGCTGGATGTTACAGATTGCCCAGTGGTGATACCCAGTAAAAGTGGACATTTTTGTATATGTATCTTGTAAGAAATAAATGTACAAAATTTCAGCTTTCTAGGTTTAAGGAAAGTAAACAAACAATATTTATAGTTTTAGGGGTTGTTTCAACCCTTAATGGAAGAACATTTTAAATCCTTTCTTAATGCACCTCTAGTGACTGTGAGCAATATGTGTACCAAATTTCACTTTCTTAGGCGGTATTCAATTATTATTTATATTTTTTGGGGTTGTTACTACATTTTCACCCCTTAGCAAAACGTGAAAAAATGTAAAACAGGTTTATTTTTTATATATTGTATCTTGTAAGAAATAAATTTACAAATTATCAGCTCTCTAGCTTTATGGAAGGTATACACATGTATATTTTTTGTTTTTAGTGGTTGTTATCACATTTTCACCCCTAGCAGCATGTAACGTAATGTTAAACTGGTTTATTTTTTAGGTGTATCTTGTAATAAATAAATTTAAAAAAATTCAGATCCCTAGCTTTAAGGAAAGTATAAAAATTAATATTTATTGATTTAGAGGTTGTTACTACATTTCCACCTCTTAACAGAATGTAACAAAATGTAAAACTGGTTTAGTTTTTCTATGTATCTTGTAATAAATTCATTTACAAATTATTAGCTCTCTATATTTATGGAAAGTATACAAATGTAGGCCTATATTTATTGCTTTTAGGGATTGTTATCACATTTTCACCCCTAACGAAATGTTAAATTGGTTTAATTTTATATGTATCTTGTAAGAAATAAACGTAAAAATTTCAGAATTCTAGCTGAAAATATATAAAACAATATTTACTCTTTTAGGGGTTACTTTCACCCTTAAATGCCAAATATTTCAAAATCCTTTCTTAGTGGGCCTCTAGCGCCCATGAGCAAATATGTGTACCAAATTTCACCTTCGTAGGTAGTATGGTTTTTGAGATATATAAAATGGTGTCTAGCAATACGTGTACCAAATTTCAAGTTCCTAGAAGGAAATTTTTTTGAGATCTATAACAAACAATATTTAATGTTTTAGGGGTTGTTTCAACCCTTAAAGGCCAAATATTTTGAAAACCTTTCTTAGTGCGCCTCTAGAGCCTATACGTGTACCAAATTTCACGTTCCCAGGTGGTATGGTTTTTGAGATCTATATCAAACAATATTTATTGTTTTAGGGGTTGTTTCAAGGCCACCCTTATCACCTAGGGGTATCAAAAATAGCCTACGACCTATTCTCAGACCTACCAAATATACACAAAAAATTTCATACAAATCGGAGCAGCCGTTTCGGAGGAGTTCGATAACAAACACTGTGACACGAGATTTTTATAGGCCTATATATAGATTAATTTATATACATTTAACTTACCGTGAGAACAGATTATTTTTACTATTTGTTCCATTCAATTTTCTTGAATTATATTTCCTGTTTACATTGATTTATAAGTTTAATAATATAACTAAATGTTATTATTGTATTCTAGAGCATTTTCTCTCTCATAGGCTGGCACCGTTGCCATATTATTGTGGCTATGTGTGTTGTAAATTTTTATATGGCGAATTAATAAAAGTGACACCTAGCTTAATCTGGTTATTTATGGTATATTAGACCCAGCCTGGATCAGTACGAATAATTATTTAGACTTTAAAACAGTTTTTAAATTAGGATTTGGCGTACGATATTTTAAACTAATTCTTCGCTTGTTTTGACAAAAGTAGCTTAAAGAAATTGCGGCCGGTTTAGCAGTAATAACCTTATAAAACTTTATACAAATATAATCCATAGACCAAAATCTTTAAATTAACAGAAACTACAATACACATGGATACAGTTTTCTACAGCTGACCGTTGTCAAGTTAGACGGTAAAGACAAGTTGGAAAGGTGTCGTCTACACTTTGTGAAGTAATACTCAATTAAGTTTTAACTTTTAGATTTTATTATCCGTGGAGCATTTATTTTTGTTCTTCTAAACATAATGAACAAAAGAAGGGAAACATTTATACAATTCTAGTCTGGGCTTCACGTAAACAAGTTCTAAACTAAAAAACAGGATGCTGATACATTTAAGTTTTGTCCCTTAACACATACAGTATACAGGAGGATTTTTTTAAAACTTACCACCTCTATCATTTAAAAAAACGGAAAGAGATATACAAAACATTATCTCGGGACAGTTATTCAAAAACAGAGGGAATCTTAAAAAAAAATATTTACAAAATCTCAAAACCCAACCTACCACCCCATCTCAAAAACTTACACTGGGCACATATGGCTTGTGATACTTCAAATGTAAGCCATTTACAAACCATGACAGAAAATAGAAATCGTCTAACGCATTCGTTCGCTACGCTCAAAAACTTTATTTTAAACAATATTTTCTATAATTTAGTATAAAGTTCAATATTTAAGATTTGACAAAGTTAAAAGCATGAAATAAAAATAAGAGCCAAGACCTTGCGCGTTCGTGGAATGACAAGGAGCAATACTCTGCGATTTTCAGTTTACTATGATTCGCCATTTGGTTCGGTTGTGTTTTCTTTAGTGTACTGGGAGTTTAAAATTGGAACCATTTCTCAGTTTAAATTGTTTAGTTTAACCGAACAAAACGCCACCAGATTGTGTTCAAATTCTTACCAAATTTATATCTGCATGTTTCGTGCGCAGTGGCACATACGATTTAGCGAGGGACGTGAGAATGTCGAAGATAATGAAAGTAATGGACGACCTTGCACTTCAAGAATAGAAGAAAACGTAGAAACAATCAATAAAATCGTTTGAATAGGAAACAGACTAAATGTTATAGTGATCTGAATCTGAACATTGATAAAGACAAGCGCCAAAAGCTGGTTAACCAGTCTGTCACTGAAACACCTGGCTTTTTGGTTCTTTGCCAAATAATACACACAACCGATATGACAGTTTTTAGAAATTAATAAATTAAATAACATGTGCAGTTGTTTTATTGTGAGAACAGTATTTCCAACCCAAATTATGCCTGTTGTGATGTTTTTTTTTTAATTGTTGAATCTAAGTTAAAAACTATGCTAAATTATCTCCCGAGCGGACCACGCAGGTGTTTCTTAGTAACAAATAAAAAAAACTACTACTTTATACGTATGCATATTTGTCCAAAAGGCAATTAATAAATTATATACTTTTGATCATAGCTTACCAACTAGTTAATTTTCCCTACGTCACGAGATTATGGAGGTAGAAAGGTAGTGAGATGAGGTACAGGCTTAGTAGCGTTACAAATGTTACAAATATTAATAAAATTAGCAACAGGTCGGATGGAGGTTCAAGTGCCTTCGTTAGAACGTCGCCGATGAGTAGCTTATGTTATCAAAGTTCTATTAAAGTTAAAGTCAATAACTGGCTGATTCTTGTCAAACATTTTGGACTTGGAGCAGGATAAAAACGATATTTTTACTTCAAATATAATGTGTTACGGACATGGACTGCTAGAAACCTGGTTGTGTTTTATTGCTTTGTTTTGTATATTTAGATTTCGGCAAATTAATGATGATCAATGATGTAAACATAACAATGCATTTAGGGGTAGATGACAAATTAAGAATACAAATTAAAATTAAATTAAAAATGATTTATTTGTAAAATAAAATGAATATCATTTCTTTATAAAATTACATAACAAATAATACTATATATTCTAAAATTAATTGTATTTGTAGTCAGAAGATGCAGTAATAAGTGCCAATTTATTTCGATTGCCTTCAATAAATTAAAGGCAATTCCTAAGTTAAGCATTTGAAATACGAGGAACATATGCTCATTAAATGCATCACATTAAAAAAGATAATAGAGAAAAATATACAGGTGTTAATAAAATACCCCCTTCTTTAACTTTTGAATTAAGTTAAATATATAATGAGGTACTTCCTATTTCTTACTGCCTTGTGGTCTATTACCCACCTCGTAAAAGCTACCGCATTATCAATACAATATAAATAGTTACTACATCTTTAGGACACACATTCGGCCAATTTACTCATTAGAGGTCGTCTTAAAGATATCTAAAGACCCTTAAACACAACACAATAATATTTATACAGACGAACTTTGTTTACTTTACACACAATACAACAATATGTATACAAACGAACGTAGGTTATTTTAAACACAGCAC
>JAGFPH010024847.1:0-11162 GCA_018207615.1 Philaenus spumarius
GATGTCGTGTAGCCAAGGGGTGGATATTACACCCCTCCTTAGTACTATCGCCTGACTGTCTGAACAGATTTTGTTTAACACCTAACCTTCTCCAATATATTTAGCACATTACATAGTGGACATCTCTATAAAATTAAACGTTTTCATTATAAACTCCAGAGCCTGAGGAGCTCGTGTTACTCATTTTGGACGCATCCTTGTAGTTTACTAACTTGGAATGAAAGTTTAATTCAACACTTTCAATCAAAGTCAGATTTGTTAAATCCAGAATATCAGCTATAAATGATGTCTTTACAGTAGACCCCACTCGCTCTTAACCGGCCAGTTTGAGACATAACTGAATGGTCTCAAATATATTTTTTTAATGTGTATAGAAACATGATATTTTCAGAATAAATATGTATTTAAAACCAGGCTGTCTTACCACAGGCTTACATGGTTCAATCAAGTTATATAATATAGAAAGTTATCGGTATTGTATGTGTCATGTTGTACATTTTCAGGAGTCAATCTACTGATAGGCACAGAAACTGGATTGATGCTGCTTGACAGGAGCGGGCAAGGGAAGGTTTATCAACTGATCTCACGACGGAGGTTTCAACAGATGGAAGTTCTGGAAGGACAGAATATTCTCGTCACAGTCTCGGGCAAGAAGAACAGAGTACGGGTGTATTACCTGTCGTGGCTCAAGTCAAAGATCCTGAGGACGGACGGTGTCAGTGATGTAAGTACATTAGGATAGAACTGAAAGTTTGAACAATTGTTTCGTACCAACCCCTAAAACAATAAGTACTCCCGTTGGAGACAGCTGAAATGTTACATAGGAAAAGTAAGTCCATCAAATTTCCACCACTACCGTCTGAGGGTTAAAATTATAATTAACTAATAATTAATGCTCTAGCTATGGAGTTAGAGAGGCCAGCTGCACATGTTATGCTTCAGTTATTTGTAGGAAATAAAAAACAATTGCATTTATATTATTTGCATCTAATTGGTGAACATTTTTCATGTAAAATGAAGTTATAGATGTAGAATACTCCTCAAAACCTGAATATTACTAAAAAGTACTTATACAAATCTAGGGATGGGTCGGTTCCATTTTTTTTTCGGTTCTCGGTTCCCGGTTCTAGAGTCAAATCGGTTCTCGGTTCCCGGTTCTAGAGTCAAATCGGTTCTTGGTTCTATTCCATTATTCAAGGAATTTAACAAGAATTTAAGTGTAAAATATAAGATTTAATTTGAACACTGAAATGATTAAGTATGTTATTTACAGATAATTAAAAAAATTGGATGTGCATATGACCACACAATAGAAGTGAAAACTTCTATGCGAATTTTACAGCGTATACAATGAATATTTATTTATTTATTTATTTATTCATAGCAGAAACACCACAAGGTGCATAGCAACGTCATTACAATAACTACAGCTTAGTCCTATACATAACATAATAAACCCAAAATAACAATAGCAGATTTGGCCCTTAAAATTTAATAAATAATAAAACTCTAAAAGAATAATAACAATAGTAAAACCAACAATACAAATAAATACAGAAACAGGACTAAATTCAACAACTTAAACAATCAAAGTACCAACAGAACTTATGAAACATTCAGTCCCCTACAAACTCCAGCACATGCTCGCACCCGACCACAAGAATATGCAAGAGCTGAGGAATACTACCAGTCAATAAACTCCTCCACCGAGTAAAAGGATCCAGACAACAAAAGTCGTCTAAGGCTCTTTTTAAAAATGTCATAATTTTCAATATTTTTTAAGCTTTCAGGTAATTTATTTAACAATGCTACACCAGCTTGTGATGGTAGCTTTTTGTGCTTACTGAGCCTATGTTGGCCTAGACGTAAGTAACTTCCAAATCGGGTACCATAGTCATGTACATCCTTATTTAGTGTTGTTTTACACTTGTATTTAATGTATAAAATGACTTCAAAAATATACATGCTAGGAAGTGTCAATATTCCTAGCTCCCGAAAAGCATTTCTACATGACCCCATATTATTTATATGTGCTACAAGCCGTACTGACTTTTTTTGTAATCTAAAAAGCCTTTTCACTTGTTGAGATGAACAATCACCCCATACTATGATTCCATAGTTCAAGTGAGGATGTATAAGCCCATAGTAGGCTGTTAACATTGTGGATAGATTACAATAGTGCCTAAGATTTCTTAATACAAAAATTCCAGAGCAAAGTTTTTTGCATATATTGTCTGTATTAAATTTCCAAGTTAGTTGGTTATCAATGACCAACCCCAAAAATTTAGCAGAACTTGCCTCTTTAATAATATTATCCCCCAACATAACAGTTGGCCTGAACTTTGCACTATTTTTGTTTAAGTTAAAGTATAAATAATTTGTTTTGTCTTGATTGACAGTTAAATTATTTTCAGTAAAGTACTGACTTGCAGCATTGACTTCGATAAACGCTTTCTGTTCAAGGATTTGAACATTTCTTGCTCCTAAGCTAATCGTTGTGTCATCTGCATACTGAACCAAATTATCAATACATACAGATGAGCATAAGTCATTTATATATAAAAGAAATAAAACGGGTCCTAAAACTGATCCCTGTGGGACTCCAAAGTTAATTAGGTTTTTATTAGAAAGCCTTCCTGCAACCTGTACACGTTGAGTCCTGTTGGACAAATAACTGTCTACCCAAGATAGAGGTGTTCCCCTCACTCCAATCAGTTCAAGTTTTTCCAACATTATTTTAAAATGTACAGAGTCAAAAGCCTTGGAGAGATCAAGCAAAATACTTATAATGCTTTCACTTTTTTCCAGACTCTGAACGATATAGTCAATCAAATTGACAATGGCATCAATTGTTGATTTCCCTTTCTGAAATCCAAACTGATTTTTTGAAATAATCTGAAACTTTTCCAAGAAACCCAACAGCCTGATTAGGAAAAGCTTCTCAAAGACTTTGCTGAATACTGGCAGCAAGGAAATTGGTCGATAATTTTTAGCATCAAGTTTTTCACCCTTTTTAAATAAGGGAATGACTTTTGCGCTTTTTAATTTACTGGGGAAGACACCTTCGGAAAATGATGAATTTATTAAAATATAAAGGGGCTCTACAAGTTCTTCTGAACATTGCTTAATGAGCCAGGTAGAGACACCATCAATATCAAAGGAGTGTTTTGATTTTAATTGCCTTAAAACTTCAGCGATTTCCTTTCCCGACACAGGTGAAAGCATCATGGAAGCCGGCACCCAAACGGTCCCCTTATTAGCAGATCCTATTGTTTGTCCAGGAAGTGCAATACTGCTAAAGATATTATTAAAAGCATTTGAGACTATACTGGGGTCACTACATATTTTCCCCTCTATTTCTATTTCTGTTGGTAACTCATTAACTTTTTTGTTAGATTTCAACTTATTTATTATTTCCCAAGATGCCTTGGCAACATTATTGGAAGTTATGATTTTTTTATTAATTTCATAAGATTTAGCAGCATTGATAACTTTTCTATAAATTTTTTTATATTTTTTGTAAAAATCTCTAAATAATTCATTATTTGTTGACTTGTTGATTTCATAATATAGTTTTAGTTTTTGCCGGGAAATTAGAATTCCCTTTGTTATCCATTGATTATTACTCTTGTTATTTATATTACTCTTTACTGTTTTTAATGGACAAGCTATATTTAAAAAGAACAAGAATGAATCATAAAAAAACTCAAATTTGGCTTCTGATTTGATTAACTACTGGATTTTAATAACATTTTATTTCTTGGTTAATAAATAAATAAAATAATTACAATTATTTTCAAATTTTTAGTTCGGTTTGCTTTTAAAGCGTATTATTTACTTTCTTATTTTTTATTCTGGGGATCATGATCAGTGCTCACTTATTACACCCAACAAAATTAATGAGCTCCCGAAGTTTTTGTATATCGTCGTGAATCACCCTGTATATAAAGTTTTTAATGACACCTGAAAACGTGTTTTGTGGACCATGATCAGTGCTCACTTATTACACCCAACAAAATTAATATTGCATTGTCATCGGTCCTTGATAAGTGTGCAAAGTTTCAAATCAATCTGACGTTTTGAAGGGGGTGAAAATCACGTCGTGTTCTGGGGACCATGATCAGTGCTCACTTACTACATCCAACAAAATTAATGAGCTCCCGAAGTTTTTGTATATCGTCATGAATCACCCTGTATATAATAAAGTTTTTAATGACACCTGAAAACGTGTTTTGGGGACCATGATCAGTGCTCACTTACTACACCCAACAAAATTAATATTGCATTGTCATCGGTCCTTCATAAGTGTGCAAAGTTTCAAAGTTTTTTACTTGCATAATCAGCCGAGTTGTAAACGTCAGGGAGTTTGTGCGCTCAACGGAACAGCGGTCGCTGTTGAGTCAGCCGAACGCTGCTGTCAGTCGTTACTCGACTACTCGTTAGTGAGTTCACACTGTTCAGTGTTCACAGTGAATTAAATACCCGAACAAATTGGTTTTAACAGAAGTCCCTCTGGCCCAATTTGTTTCTAAAAATCGGCGCTCTTCTGTATTAACTAATGCGGTAACTAAAACTCTGCACTAAAACTGAATACTGTACGTATTTACACACAGCGTTATTAACTTGATATTACTTTGTTCTAACAAGTTCAGACTTCGGCGGGACTAAACTGACGCCGTCGAATGACATTTTCGATGATTGAAGTTCCGATTATTTCTGAACTCATCCGAATTGAACGTTCAGAAACAAAACATATAATATTCCGAGCGTTAACGCAATCGTAAAAAAATATTATGCCTAATCGGATTCCGAATAATTTTATTTGACACTTTTTCTTGCGTAATTATTTTAATCATTTATTATTATTTTTTTTTTAACTTTTATGAATAATAAATTGATTATTGATTGTTATAATCACTAATAGTAAAAAAATAATAATTTAGGCATAAATATTAATTTACAAAGGCTACATTATCTGATGAAATGAGTGCATCAAACCGGCATTCACGTCCACCATCGCCACACGATCGAGCTAAATTGCAACGTATGTCGCGTTCAGATAAACTAACGCGAAGAGTTTAGTTTTATAATAACCGAAAATGTGTGAATATTCTTTATTTCTCTTTTGTTTTGTACCACTATGAAGGGGTCGTTTCAATTGCCGAATTCACGTCAATATTCGACATCAATCGGGTCCGGTTCTAGAACCGACTTTTTAGCTCATCGGTTCTCGGTTCCGATTTCGCGAAGAACCGGCGGAACCGAGAACCGGTATCGGAAACCGACCCATCCCTATACAAATCCTATTACTTTAAATGAGCAATTCTTGTATCTATCAAACTATCTTTATATCTTTGTATCTGTCGCGGATCTCAAAAACGGCTCTAACGAATTGAAAGAAATTTTGTATTTAGGTGTAGTTTTGATTTTTAAGTACACCCATACAGTTGTATTTCGTGTAAAAACGCATTTTTTTTAGAAAATCTAATTTAAAAGTTGAAAAATTTTAACATGGGTCTTATGGGTTACCATGTTGGTTACAAAATAACAAGGAAATAGTAAATAAAGCGATCAAAACAGCTGTTTATAAACAAACCAATTTATACTGTCTTATCAGCTGATCCTTGAATACTTTTTAATTACTGTTAAAAAACAAGCTAATTTATACTGTTTTAGCATGTTGGAATTAGAATAAATTGGGTCAGATTTAACAATTTATTTTGTCAAAAAAAAAAAAGGTTAACTTGGCAAAGATTGATAAATTCGAATAGTCAATTTTGTAATATAGGCCTGGCTCATTTCTGAGTATTGAGGTTATGTTAATCCTGCAATAATTTTTACTATATTTAGGCCTGGTTTCAAAACTTTAGTTGACAGACGATAGTAGAACTAGGACTAAAATCGTAATGAAAGCCTCTCACATTTCTAAAACATGTATTTGAGGTTATAATTAATTTTGTAATTATTAATATAATTATGGTACTTACTTCCGTCTTGTGACTTATTGTAGCTTTTTTTAAAAGTTACGCGTTTCGGAACTATGTTCCATCTTCAGATAATCACTCTTGAGAGATCGTTAGCACATTAAAACACTAAAAACACATAAACATACATATAAATTAAATACGAACAAAACTACACGGTGGGTGTACACCAACGGTTCACAACGGTTCCCGGACTACTGATAAGCGATGGCTTGACCAGTATTGTCCAATGTCTTATCTCCCAACGTCATCGCAGTGTCATACAATAAGTTGGAATTATTGTTAATATATTTAAGCCTGGTTTCATAATTTTACAAACCTATGTACAAACGAGCTAAAGATTAACGAGTTTCTTTAGTGAATTTTCCAATTGCGAGCGAAGCGAAGCGTCCAGGGGCAGAGCCCCTAGTAATATATTTAAAAGTAATACAGTGGAACCTCAATAAATCAAATCCCATGGGGAACGGGGAAATTTCGAATTATCGAGTATTTCGAATAATAAAGGATCGATTTATCAAGGTTTATCCTCCCCAATTTTCGATTTATAGAGGTTCAATTCAGTGCAAGCAATGAACATCAGGAGAATTGATTGCCTTCTAAAAAACGGTGTTTTGTACATTGTGCATTAATATTAATTTCAGTACTATATTGTAATGGTTAATGATTCAATTATAAAATTTAATATGAACTTTAAAATGGAAGAAGTACAGTAGTTAGTTTTAATTTCAAACTGCTTCTTTATTGAACGCACTCTACTGCTGGCCCAAGACCGAGATGGATCGCAACAGTAGCGGAAGTTGGACAGAATAAAGGATTGGTATTTTGCTGTCGAAATACGATGTAGTAAAATACAGTATCGATGTTTTGAATCGTAATAAATTTCATACAAATTCGATTAATAGAGGGTTTCTTGCCCTTACTTCGGACTTGTAGAGGTGCGGCGGTTGCACGATTTCGATTTATAGAGGCACTTTAACGACAGAAAATACCGTAAAACTTTGATTGATCAAGGTGTTTCTTGTGAACTATTCGATTTGCGAAGGTAAAATTAACATTGCAAAAGATAGGGAAGTTCGAGGGGAATAAAAATTTGAATTATTGAGGTTCGATTTATTGAGGTTCCACTGTATAAACAAAAGGAACAAAACTAACAGGCTGAAAAACAAATAAATATAATAGTTATACAATTTTTTGTTTTTGTTGATGGTAACCCTTATTTACAAACTGCAGATGCCTCCATGTCTGAATTAATCGCATTTGTATGCCTTTAAATAATAAATATATACTTTCAACACAGTTACGGCTTTATAGAGTAAACAACAGTTTCTACCTACAATGGCATCTCTTACAGGTTAACATTGCTCTGCTATTGTAAAACTATACCCCGCTCAAACATTAAAGAAAACCCTTACAACCGTGGGCGGGTACTGGTGCTCCCTCCCTTGACTTAAACTCAATCGTGTGCACTCGATTTCACCTGTAAATGTTTTAGTGAGGCTGGTTGGTTGTTGGCGCCAGACGTCGTTAATTTTGAAGAGTTCCACAATCAAACATTTCACAACCTCCTGATACGTTTTATAAAAACTAAAACTTTGTCCGAATTATTTCAATTTTTAATTAATTCTTGTTGAATTTTATTTCTTAGAGCTTAGAAGGAGTTGAGGGGGCTCTGGGAAACTTCCACGTGTCCAGGTGGGACAGCACAGCCCTGTTGAATAGCAAACCGGCGGAAAACCATATTTTTAGCACTTATCGGTGCATAGTTGATCATTTACGTAGGCCTGAAAGGAAAACGAATCGATTTTTACAAAACTCTGTGTTTTTAGGTTATGGAACTTGTTTTTTTTTTTGTCTTTTTTATTGAGTGTATTGGTAAGGTCCAATATTTACCCGATAGTTCTTTAATTTATTTAATCAAATGTTCAAGCGAAGCCGGAGGTACCTACTTTGTCATATTATATTAACTAGAACTACCATCGTCAAAACAAATAAATTTTATAAATTTTGTTCAAAATGCTACAAATACACATAAGTATAAGTTTTATTTTTCATTGTTTGAATTTATAGTTTATTTTACTGATTAATATTTTGTATTTCTAAAATATATAACAAAAGTAGTTAGCTGATTATCCGCAAATTTCTCTAAATATTCATTTATGGGTATTATTTTTACCTACTGTATTATTTCCTGTAGAATAATATACACTGTTTTCATGAGATAGTATGCTACTGTTTTAGTATGACGTCACCTTTCAATTCCATGTTTGTTAAACACGTGTGCCACAACTGAGATATGTTTTTCCTTACTTTATGGTTGCAGCAAGTGGAACGACGCAACGGCTGGATCAATGTAGGAGATCTTCAAGGTGCTGTACACTTTCGTATTGTGAAATATGAAAGAATCAAGTTCCTGGTTATTGCATTGAAAGACAGTATCGAGATCTACGCTTGGGCGCCCAAACCATATCATAAGTTCATGGCTTTCAAGGTGAGTTCTAGCATTGTATTTGGATAACCTAATAGAACTCCGATCCAATGCAATATTTCGTTCCACTGGAAATTCGAGGATAGTAGCGCTATCTATTGGGGAAACGACGGAAGCTGTGTGAAACACCAATGCTACCAATGATTTCTCCCTAGTGCTATCTCGCGGTGCGATCATGCACTATTTTCGCGACAACCTTTTTTTTGGCACACAGCCTCAGTATGCATGTAAGATTTATTTTATTATTCATGATCTATGGTTCTAGAGACTTGGTCAAAATAATATTTATAACTCAATACCCTCACTACTGTTGTACTGATTATAAAAAGTCAGATTGGATTAAAATCCTATATTACCTTTCTCACCAGCAATGTTGTCGCTGGCAATTATTTTATTTATTTTTTAAATTTTATTTATTGACTGTGGGTGTCTCAATTATACATACAAATCCATTATAAATAATAAAATTATTATAAGTTATTAACAATTTAGAATAGGCCTAGAATTCTGCTCCGAGGCCAAATCATCCGTCACATTTATCTGATGAGTCGGTGTTACTACATGATTGAGAATCACTTGACTCCAAAAGGTGATTGTCTGACTCATAAAAAAAAGTTTCAAATATTTTCTTCCCGAAGAAAAGCACGATGAGGCATATTTAGATTAACAGTAAACAACTGGTAAATGAAAATGTAAGCCAAAACTTATGCTATGGTGATATTTACACACAAAGACGTATTTAAACTAAAAAATTATATCTTAATACTCTTCACTACTTAAATTACCACACAATCACATATATTATTTCTCAAGGCCATTTTTTTGTCGGTACGCCATAACTTCCTTAATACATCATCAAATTACATGAATGAGGCATCATTTTAAAGCTTTCCTTAACCGCTACACCGGAAAAATATACAAAATACAATTATTCGAAAAAAACAAAATAAAGAATCTGAAAGTAACAGTGATGTAAGATCATGTAAGTTGTAGGGATATTTTCCTGGCGTAGGCAACACTGATGATAACAATACCCAGCTGGAGAGCTGCCGTTACGCCACTACATTGCTATTTTTAATTAATATACGCACTATACGATACTAAATATACGGTGTGTACTTTAATTAAGTGGGATTTAAGTAAGTTAGAATGCGAATGCTTCGCACGAGTCAGCTAATAAATGTTTAAAACTACAAATAAAACCACGCACAAGGAAAGCAACAACCTAAACTAGAGTTATAACTCATAGTATGTTTGATGAAGATTTAATCGATTTTTCCAAAATATTGACGGTCAAGATATGTATTCAATGTACTTTTCAAGATTAGACTACAGATTGCAGTACTAATCAAGTGGATTGAGTTATTTCGACATTAGCAATACTTTAAAAAAATTATAATAAACATTTATACAGTAAGGAAGAAATCATAATAAATTTAAAGTAGTGTTAGGGGTGGAAATATTGTTCACCTGCCCAGGGTTCAAAAATTATGGATCACTATAAGGTTCAAGGATTATAATAATAGAAATCAATCAATTCATATACCTTGCAATTCTTATATTTTATAATTGAGTGGTTCAGTGGTAGAATGACACTATTTTAACAATTAACAAACAACTACAATACCTAACTGACTTTACATTAGATAACAACACTACTGACTTTACATTAAATAACAACCCTAACTGACTTTACATTAAATATCAACTACCTTGATTCTATCTATAATTACTATTAATTATATCCCAAGACGAAACACTCACAATAGCAATGACCAAAACACAGTTCTTAAAATATGAATATTAGACAGTCTGTTTGCCTACCTTCTGTACCAGTACTCCCCAAGTATGTTTCAGCTGGATCCGCCGAACACTATAGGCTTCGGCCTACACCGTATATCTTTCCCCAAACACTGCCCTGTCCCAGCAACAGGGCTCCCGGCCGTCTTCCAAAACTATCTGGCCCCGTATCTAGGTCAGTAGGGCCCTTTTATAGTGAACTGAGTTGACATAACTAGGTGTTTAAAGTATGCCTAGCTTCTGTCAGCACTTACACAATATTTTACAGTCTTACCCAACCATGTTCTATATTCTTTGTTCTCGCCTTGGGACTTATAAATCTTAAACTACTCTTTATTTCATGTGATTATTAAATAATTCCTAATCCTACACTATAAATCCTATCAGTAGCCTAGATATCATATTATAATTGAATGCTTAAATTAAAAGGCTATGATAAACCTTCGATAAGAGAATTAAATGTTTCATACCATCAAAACATCTCGGACAAAGCGTCCCTAAAACTCTCCATGGTCAAAGAATTCTCCCACAGAGTAAAAAGATTCAGACAGCGTTGTTTATCTTCCTACTTTCAAATGATGGGAAGTTTATTATATAGAGCTACACCAACTTGAAGTGGTAGCTTCCTATATTTGGTCAACCTGTCTTCATCTAATTTAAAAACATTTCTGAAAGAGTACTATAAAAGTGTTACATTCTAGTGCTGAGGTATTTGTCATAATTTGTTAGGCACAGAATCTAGTTTAAACAATCTATATAACTATATATATAAAAGCGAAATACCACTCACTCACTCACTCATCACGATTTTTCAAAAACTACCAAACGGATTGAAATGATATTTGATATGTAGCTTCCTCTAGGGCCATAGGTGCTCACTAAGAAAGGGTTTG
>JAGFPH010024850.1:0-11162 GCA_018207615.1 Philaenus spumarius
GCATATTTGGAATTGGTCATGTTAGATTTGTTGCTCGGGAGGTGTTCCTTGAACCGAGTTTTAAATGCAAGTCCCGTCTGTCCTATATAGTGCATATTGCATTTGTCACAAGTTAGATTATAAATTCCACTTCCATTAGATGGGCAGTCTACTTTGGGATTTGGTTCGAGTACTTTAAAAAAAATTATTATTGGTCTTATAAGCCAGTGTTTATCCCTGTTTACGGAATATTCTTTGTCCGACATCATCCATTAATCCGTGGTAATTTATACTTACCTACTTTGGTTTATCCTGTACTATTATTTTTTTATTGCGTTTTTTTTTTATAATTCGGTCTACAGTTGTATGATCATATCCTTTCAAAATTGCTATCTGTTTTATTATTTTAATTTCTCGATCGAAGTTGGGTCTGCTCATGGGGATGATTAGAGCTCTGTGTATGAGGTTATTGTAAGCTGATACTTTATGGTTATGAGGGTGGTTAGAAGAGGCATGAATGGTGTGATCGGTTTTGGTAGGTTTTCTGTAGATTTTGAATGCAAGTTTAATTTTAACAAAAAAGAAAAGTAATGGAAAATTTCATACCGTTACACATTAAATAAATTTATTTTTACAAGAGTTTCCTTCTTGTACAATATATAGTTTACCTTATACAGTAGTCGGAGCAATTCTTGTTATTTTTGTAGTTACACTACAGCGCTGTTTCGCCGTTCACAGCCGGCTTCGTCAGGTGTAGGACTCAACACTTAAATAAAACAATACACAATAATAAAGGTAAACTATATATTGTATATATATCAGCAATTTGTAAAAAGCGAATAAACTTTATAAACCTTCACGGTATTATAAAGAACATAATTTCCTTCTTGCTTTATTTCTTGTAAACTCATCAATTATTTTGGCAGTGTCGATGCTGTTTAAAATTTCCTGCTCTAGTTCAAAATGGCCAAGTTATTTAGCCTTTCTTCTCTCATTGTATTCCTTAAATCATTTTTGACTATCTTTAAAACAGAAAATTATCTTCCTCCAGTCGTATTAGGTAAAGAAATTGTAAAAAAAAACCTTTATAAATAATATTTCAGTATTCGAAAATGGGCAAGACATTCCTTTGACTACTCGATAGATGTGTATATCTATCGACACTATTGTTACGCGAGAAGTCAAAAGATGCCTATATTGTCTTGTTAGGTTTTTATGGTATCCTCGTTTTATTTTAGAAATGGTCCAACTCATCTTCCAAAGTACAAACACCAATGTCATTTTTGTACACATTCTTAAACTATTTTTCTTTTGACAATTTCCAATCAAAAAATACACGAAAAGGCTATAGAACATCTTCATAGTGCTGAGCTCTTTAAGGTAATTGTGCCTTGATGTTATCGCATATGACATAATATGAATTAACTTTAAAACCTTCTCTAATTGTAAATTCATGTCACTTATTTGTTTTCAACAAAAAACTTGTTTCTGTTATGTCTTCTACGAGTTTTTTCATCTTCCACACTAAATGATAGCCTTGATAATCATTTGCTTATTTTAATTTTTTGACATATTCTCAGAAATTATATATACAATTTTCTAATGACTTCAGTTGAATAGTTCACACTCTACTCAATGCAGTCATTTACTATTAACATTTATTCTTTACAAAATAGTTTCCAAATCACTGTCATTAGGGCGGCTTCATATTGGTCCATTCTCTTCAGAACTGAGGTTGTCTCCACTATCGTAACTTGTTTTTCTTCTTCTGCATTTCAAATTGCATTTAAAGCCTCTTTTATTAGGGCGAACCCAAGTTTTATAGGTAATACAGCGAATGCGCTTCCTGACCATATTGTATCAAACTCTTTTCAATTTATCTTCAGTCCAGTTTATCTCTACGAATTGTTTATCTTTATACATTTGTGGTTTGTTCATTAAAATTTTCTAGCAAGGCGTTGACGCAGAGAAAGTTGTGAATAATTTCTGCACAAACATAAAATATTGAACTGCAGCAAAATTTCCAATTGAATTTAAAGAATGGTTAGCACAAGTAATAAACATCGCACTTTGACTATGTTCTTGAATAGAATGTGTGCTTGCAAACATGAGTACTTTCCTTACATATTTGAAGTAGTATCGTAAGATTGTGGATACATGTAGTTTTTCATATCCACTTACAATTTTGTTACAGTTTAAGAAACTTCTTGTTCCCAGAATGAAGAGTTTTATATATCTGTACATCTCTACAAGATTATAAAAGTCCTAATCTACAAAAAATGATTTTTAGTACTTTAGATGGTTGAGGCAGGTACCATCATAAACTTACAAATTTCTGTTCTGGGGAACCAGACAGTGTAGTTACACTGTATAAATACTCATCATTCAGTTTTGCTGCTTTTTTGTCATCACAATTAAGGTTTATTTTATAATTTTCAGATAGAGCTCTTAACACGGTTGTTCTATCAAATTTGTATGTGTGTTCATAATATTATTGTGTTAACAGTGTAAAGAGTGCATTAGATAGGTTTAGATGTGGCAAATGATTTGGCGTTTGCACTCACCAAATTAGGTTCAATTCCACCAAATCCATAGAAAAAGTATAACTGCATAATTGATATTTACCAATATTTATAAAGTTTTAACAAGGTAAAGGAGAAGGATTCAACGGTAAGTTTATTAAATTAGTTTTTTTATTTACGATTACTAATTTTATAAAAATATGTTATATAATTTTCGACAATATGGCAAGTACATATTTTCAGTTATTACTATTGAAAAGTAAAATGCCCTGGAGAGATTCTAAAATGAAAACAAAAGTCATTCCCACCTGTTTAAAGCTGTAAATATAACTAAGATTCATTGGAACAACAACCATGCTTGCAGAGGCAGAATTTAAAACTTTATGATGGTGTATAAAGTTGTAGAGGAAAAGAGAGAACTGCACATTTATTGGATAAAAGCTACATATTTTTCTTGTTAATGCGTGAAGCACTCATTTTAGTTAGTACATTGGGATATAATTCAGTTGCCTAAAATTTGGGAATTGCATAGAAATTGAGATTACCTTTTTAAGGTTAAAGGATGACGTAACCCTTGCCCAAATATTCAGTTTAAAATGACCCGTCTGGTGTTTAGGCGTTGTGTTTGCTCTTTCGATCTATAAAGGTTTTAGGGTTATATCGCAATCACTAACTTTCATCTTATTGGATTCAAAATTATCTGTCTGTTGTTTGACGTGAAGTGTGCAGCCCTTGTCAATTGGGTTTGAGCGGTGTATGAATATAACTTTCCCTTTGGTCTATTCTAACAAGATTACCTGTCAGGTGCTTACTTTTGCCTCTTTCACTCCATTGAATTCATGTTTACCTGTTTTCGGCTGAAAGTGTTGCTTGCCGCTCAAATTCTCCTTGTGGAATGAAGTACCTGCCTTGACCCCTGTGTTGGTTTAAAGTATTATTACAAAACCAAGAGGCTCTGACCACACATCACCTGATTGGAAAGCTATTTTGTTGACATAGTGTTTTTAGATTATAATTTGACTTGCACAAAAGTCTAAAATAAAATTACAATGCAAATTAAAAAAAAAAAAAAATATGTATAACATAATCAACTGTTTTGTAAACTTATCTTTTTAATTACAAAGGTTGAAGAACACTGTGGCTACAAATTCACACTGAATAAAACCCAGAACCACAAATAGAAGGAACAACAAACAAAACAGACCTAGTTAATGAAAAGTTATATTTATTGTACTACCCTTGCACATTTCAATGACATAGTCATCGTCCTCAGAGGGCTTTAACACTACTTTTTTTAAGTAATATATCTTTTTAAGTAATATATAAAATAGAAAATAATAAAATATGAATTAAACTTTTATAACTTTGTTTTTTATATTGTCAAATAAAAATGTGTAGTATAAATAAAACTAAACTAGTGTAAATGTTTTTGATACTGAAGTTGCTTTGCTTAATTTCCTCTCCTCAAACAGTCTGAGAAACAGTTATAATTTATGTTTAAAGCTGAGCACATTAAAACATAAACCATTGAACTCCTACTTATTCTACTCTTTTCTCACAGTTTTTTGCCTATCCAGTACTTGTTTTTCCTTCATTGTAATTTTCTTTAGTTTTATTTTATTTTTTAGTGTTTCCCCTACGAAGGCCTACTTGGAAGGCATTCACCAAATAGTCACTCAATATAATGTATTTAGACGAATTACTTACATTTTATAGTTTTGTGAACAATCAAACCATTACATAAAAATATGATGAATTATAAAGGCGCACTACTACATATTTTTCTTTCTAAAATATGTCTTTTAAAAATGATTGCTAACAAATATGAAAGTGAATTAATTATTAAACCTATTTTTCATGAAATTAAATATAAACAAATCATTTTAATTTTAATATTAGCTCAGTCGAAATGATTCTAGAAGGAAAGTCAATAAGCGGAAAGACCAACTATGGTACACTATTGGTGTACATAGTAGTATAAAATACTAAAAGTCTTTGACCCTAGGAGTGGCGGAAGAGGGGGGGGGGGGTAAAAGGTCCCTTTTTTATTTTTCGCTTATATCTCAGTAGGGGTTAGTCCTACAAAAAATATAGGCCTATACATATACAGAATTAAAGCTGACAAAATTCGCCACATTTTTCAGTGTCCGTTAAGAATGAACCAACGGACTTTTTTAACCAATACAGTAATCCCTCGACATTCGCGAATTTGGTATTTGCGGTTTTGATTATTCGCTGTCGCTAAAAAAAAAAAAAATACTGTATAAATAGCAATAAAGTATCAAAATTTGTAAATTATGATAGTGTAGCACTGTAACTATTATTGTACGAATTTAATAACATTGTATAAATACTACGTCAGTGAAACACTCACAAATACAACAAAACATACAAGATGGGATTTCCCTACAATACACCTCTGCGTGAATACAAGTGGACTTGTGCAAATGAAGGTCAATGGCATACTGTGATTTAGTTGGAGACATCAATTTAGTGTACAGCAAGTCAAATGAATTTTAAAGAATTAATTAAAATTACTGTAAAATATTATGAAAGAGTTTAAGATTTTACTACGTTTTATCACTCGTAACCAATATTTTCGCTACTGACAGCGAACGATAGTTTGATGCTTTGACATGACTAAGTACTAAAAAATAGACAAACCCAGACAATGAACGAGCAAGTAGGGATGGGTAAAGGTACCGTTATGAGAGCACTGATCTTGAGGGGAGAGTGAGATGACAAACAACACTCCAATAACTTATAACAACTCAGCTCAAATACTAAACCTTTCAAGGACTTTTTTACCACGTAAAGGCGGACTGCGTAAAACAACCACTGCCTATATCTTATGTAAATAAATAAATCATAGGTATTAGTACATAATGTTTTAAAATGTTCTATATGTCAAGAACATAACCCCCTTTTCCTATAAAGATTTAGTTTTCGCTATTCGCGGTTTTGTTATTGGCGGAACCTATCCCCCGCGAATAGTGTGGGATTACTGTATAAATGCTATGTTATGGCGTGATGTCTACGTCATAGATCATTCTATAAATGCAATAAAGTGATTGATACAGGCAGATCACACCACTTTCCTCTACCGGCTTCCCTTCCCTTAACTGATTATTTTAAGTCAATGCTACACTCACCACTATACCTTAAGGTCTACCAGCCTGACCGAGTTGTATTATAATGAAGCACTGTATATTATTTCGTACCTTGTTCAATTAGTTTAGCTATGTTGAAGCAGAAAGGTGCCAACATAACAGCTATGTGTACTGTTAATGAGATATACGCTCTCGAAAATCAGTTATTTTTAGGAAAAACCTTTTTTTTTAATGCATTTTTTGCCAAACTTCTGTCTCAAGCACCAGAAGCCTGTTGGGAAGATTTTGAAGGAAATTTAATTCTCTACAACTTTCACTTTGACAAATTTTCTGATCTGACCCATGTCCCATGGAAGGTTGAGAAGGGTCCTCTCTAAAGCCTCTCTCCATCCCGTCTTCCCTCATGAGCTCTCTCCAGTTCTTATCTCGCTTTAGTTGAGTTATATAACATCATGTGTCCATAGGAAGTCAAATTATTGTTTTTGTCACCTCAGTATATTTGTTTTTTTTAATTATTATATCGCGATGTCGATGGAAAAGTGTTTTGTTATGTCGCTTTAGTTTAGTTAGTTTATATAATGTATGTGTCTGAAGGAAGTCGAATTATTTTGTTTTTCACCTTCTTATTTTATTATTATTATATCCAGTATTTATATTTTATTATTATTATTATATCGCGATGTCGATGGAAAAGTGTTTTGTTTGTGACGAGAACTTGTACGAAAGTGGTGGGAATGTGTGAGTGCAAAAGGAATAGCTTCACTGAAAAGTGGCAGTTTACAAAGAAATTACATAAAAAGCTCCAAGTGTTGTTTTTGACGAGAACTTTTACGAAAGTGGTGGGAATGTATAATGTGTGGCTCTCTCAAAAGGAATAGCTTCACTGATAAGTGGTAGTTTACAAAGAAATGACTTAAAAAGCTCCAACCTTGTGGGTTTGACATCTCTCAAAGTTCAGAAAACATTATACGAGAGCTGAAAGCATTGCAGCTTATGTGAAGAATCATCAGCTTATGTGGGTCCCTTCATCATCAGCTGAGCCCGTGAAATCAGTTGGTTTGAGGTCCTCAATTCAATTTCAAGACCCAGTGTCTCTTGTAAAAAATTAATTGTGAGTTAGAGAAAAAGAGAGATACATAGGCGGAAGACGTTGTATACAGTTAGAGTCATAGATACTTTCAAGAACAACTGTATTGACGCTGCATCGGCAAGATAACACAAATGGGGGAAAAGATGTTCTCAGTCGTCGCACCCCAATAATTGTTTTAGTTGCCGAAGAAGCAGTATAAGTCGAACAATGTCGGAAGGATTTTTCCTACCAATTTATTCCACTGAATCTGCACCCGCAGATAAGTACGTTGACAAAGCCATGACTGAAATATACGATTTCATGGAATGTAACAATCACTGCCAGTTCTCATTTGAAGAACTTCAAGCTGCTGTGACAGGGAAAACTCCAGATAACAAAACAGTCAAAGCAAGATTGTTAAAGAAATATGGCGACCGTAGCTCCAGGACTGAATCAACTCCAAGTTACTATGATACGCTTCTCAGACACTAATCACAAACTACTGACAGATTCGTGGTATGAGAATAAGGCCAGTAAGGTGGGTGCTGAACGAATGAGAACAGTGGAGATGCAGCTGAGATCATAAGATAGGACATCCAGCGTGAAGTATATGATGTTGGCGCGTACCCACCAGCTGATGACGTCTTGAAGGGCGCAGCAGAGATTCCTAAAACACTACAAACATTTTTAGGTGCAGTCACAATTAAAAAAACTACAAGAGTAACTGAGTCAGAGAAGAAATACCTTCCAATCACGCACACCATAATATCCATTGTTCGGCCAAGAACATTCATGTCATCCATAATGAACAGCCTTGCTCTTCTTGTCTACATAAGGTTTGGCTCAAAAACGTTGCTGAACCTCCTTATGTTTCTCAGCATCATATCACGATGCTCAAACACTGGAGCTATCCGCAATTGCCCATGCCCAACCAACATTTAAACCTGGAACCTTCGCCCAGTTTTTGTTCGATAACGCAGACTTTAACACATGACTATTGATGGATTGAATGCATTCCATGCTATGGGCTACATCAAATGTATAACTCCAGCAAGTTCTTATGAAAGAGGCCATGGAATGCTCAAGCTGAAAGTACTGCCCCAATCTCTTGAGGTTGGTGAACTTGGTGCCATTCCTCTGCAGACATATTTATATCACACCAATAGAAAAGGGGTTGTACAACGTTACAACACAACACATAAGCGTTACATTTCAGTTGTTGGAGCCTCAAACTTAAGATATGTTATGGTTTTATGCTCAGTCTCAGAAGATGCCAGTACCTGAGTGGAAAGGATTTACGATAGACTTGACTAAAGGGTATAAAAGTGTTAAAACTAAGATGATCCTCTCCCATTTATCATTTCCCCCTTCAGATTATATATAGCCCAGTATTTACTTCCTTGCAGTATTCAGCAGAACTGTGCAAGAAAACAAGGCAAAACAGCCTAATAACAATATTTGACCAGCCGTTATACTGGAAGACGCGGGAAATTGTTGCTGCTGCAACACCGATTTTCTAGTGAGTATATCTCATTAACGGTTACAGATAGCAAAAAAAAAAAAAAAAAAAACTATAGGAATGAAAAATGTAAAGAATCTTGTCAGCTTTTATTTTGTGTATGTATATTTTTTTGTATTACCAACGCCTACTACAATATAGGCGAAACACTAAAAAAAGGGATCTTTAACCACCCCCCGTATCCAAACACTGTACCGTAGTTAATAAGTAACCAATGAGCTTGACTTGTGAGAAAGTAACATAGATAAAATAAAACCTGAACACAAAATCTTACAATAAATACGTTTGGTTACTGTAGCCCGTGAATCACTGAGGATGGCGACATTGTCGTTGAAACGCGTTTGAGGTTAGTAAACGTATTTATTGTGAGATTTTGTGTTCAGGTTTTATTTGATCTATGTACCATAGTTGGTCTTTTTGCTTATGGCCTTTCCTTCTTGATCCCCACCTTTTAGGCATTCATTGACTACTACATGTATTTAAATTTATGACATTACTTAGAACAATTTCCTGTAAGTTACCTATTATTAAACACATTGAATGTAAATACCAAATTTTTATTTGCATTTCATTGTTTACAAATTGAACACATTCAGTAATGATAAGTGTTGGCAGTAGTAGTAGATTCATAATTCTTCTGTACTTTAGCTTATGGTAGAGCCATGCAGAGTAGTCAGTTACAGGTGAATATGATAATGTTGAACACTGTTACCTGTACTTTAAAAAAATAAATACTATTAATTTTATTGTTAGCTAGTGGTAATAGTTCATTTAATTTAAATCTTTTTCATCTTTACTAGCTTCAGTGTTACCGATGTTAGCAGATAACCTTATATACCAGCAAACATTACTGCTGTAGATTAGTTTATGTAATGATACTTTAACACAAAACCGGTTAAATAAAACACTGTGCAAGTATATTTAGTTTTAATTTACAAAAGTAATAAAGTATAATTTATACATAACTAACACATAACAGTTACAAGTAGATAAGTTCATAGCTCGTGTTAGATATGCCTTATCTTTAGTTGATAAGTCATGTTACACAAAATCCTTAGCAGAAAGTTGGAATTCACAGATCTGAAGTCTTAAGATGCCACACTTTAAACCACCTACGGACAAAATTATATTATATTAAACTTTTGTACAACATTATACAAATTATACAAGTCCATACAAAATAAACGGTACCAGGAACTGGCACATACTTTCTCACAAATACATTTAAATTACTAAACAGATTCACTGTGACTTGCAGGGTGGGGTAGGAGAGTTTTTTATTAAAGTTGAAGATTAACTAATAAATATTATTATTATTATCTAGAAAGAAAACTATTTGACCCATTTCGAAAAAATTTGCACCAAACACGTCAATTAGGTCTTTATAGATGCACCTAAAAAGGTTTTGAATTTTTTTTTAAAACAACCCGCTTTATGGCCAAAAAACCCCCAAAAATCAGTTATTATTCTTATTAGCTAGACGAGAATTTTTAGAAAGATGCGGGTTTTTGTATATGGTAGGGCACATTAAAGGCTACAAATAAGCCAAATTTTATCAAACTCGTTAGAGCCGTTTTTATAAAATATTATAACTGATTTTTTGGGGGGTTTTTGGCCAAAAAGGGGGTTGTTTTTCAAAAATTTTCAAAACCTTTTTTCATGTATCTATACAGGCCTACTGGACATGTCTGGTGCAAATTTGGTTGAAATCGATCGAATAGTTTTCTCTCTAGCTTTGTATACTTTTATTAAAGTTGGAGATTAACTAATAAATATTATTATTATTATCTAGAGAGAAAACTATTCGATCGATTTCGAACAAATTTGCACCAAACACGTCAATCAGGTCTTTATAGATGCACGTAAAAAGGTTTTGAAAAATTTTGAAAAAAACCCGCTTTATGGCCAAAAAACCCCCAAATCAGTTATTATTATTATTATTATTAGCTAAACGAGAATTTTTAGAAAGATGCGGGTTTTTGTATATGGTAGGGCACATTAAAGGCTACAAATAAGCCAAATTTTATCAAAATCGTTAGAGCCGTTTTTTTATAAAAAAATAATATCTGATTTTTTGGGGTTTTTTTGCCAAAAAGGGGGTTGTTTTTCAAAATTGTTCAAAACCCTTTTTCGTGCATCTATGCAGGCGTACTGGACATGTCTGGTGCACATTTGGTTAAAATCGATCGAATAGTTTTCTCTCTAGCTTTGTATACATATAGACATACATACAGACATACATACAGACATTCAGACAGACATTTTGTAAAAACTACTTTTTTGGACTCAGGGGGTCCCAAAACGGATATTTCCACAAAAATCTGAACATCGATTTTTTTTGCGATCACTATACTTTCTCTATACTATAGTATAGTGAGAAAGTAATATAATAAAGAATATAATATATACATTTCTCAACAGCTTCATCAGTTAAAAGGTTGTATATACTCCTTATTTGGGGTTTTCACACCGTACCATAAACGGACAAACTAAAATTACTGGTTTATCTGTCTTAGTTGAATTTCTGCAGAACGTGTAAAGGTATCACTCTGAAATTTGACATATATATACAGGGTGTCCAAAAAAAACGTTTACAGACTTTGGAATGTGATTCCTGATACAAAAGTAAAGAAAAAAGTTCCTATGAAGGTATGTCCGAAAATGCATATTTGCCCAGATATCCGCCATTTTGTATTTTTCATAAAATATTTTTTTCTCTGAGGTTTTTCAACCGATCCTTTTGAAATTCGGTATGTGTGTAAAACTAGTCCAAAACTACCAAACTTAAAAAAATCAACTTGATCAAATGGTAAATTTCAAAATGGCGGCCGTTTAAATATTTAAAATTTTAATAATGGAAAAACGATAATCCGTACGAAAAATTGACAAGAATAACTTTTTTTGCAAAATTTAATTACCAATCAAACGACACCAAAATAATGAGAATCGGTTCATTAATAACT
>JAGFPH010024851.1:0-11160 GCA_018207615.1 Philaenus spumarius
AAATATTTCATTGGTAGCTGTTTATAAAAGTAAAGTTATTATAAAAATATAGTAAAACGCACCCTACGCTTTTTTACAATAAAATTTATTATTTTGTTAGTTACTACATTCTTATCTTAAACTTATACATTATAATGAATTACTGGACTTTATGACGATGTATATACAACAAACTCTTCATACTTAGAAATCATTTTCTACTTTTTAGTTCAGTTTGCTATTAAAGCGTGTTTTTAAACTGTAATTTATTTTCTTAATTTTTAGTCTCGAAACGGAATCAAACGTAATTGTAATCAAGTGACTTGATTTTTTTAATATCGTATGTGTGACAATAGATTTAAAATTATGTACGTAAAACTTAGAGGTGGGGTATATTGTCATTGGTCCTTGATATGTGTGCAAATTTTCAAGTCAATCAGAAGTCTTAAAATTTTTGAAATTTACGTTGAAAGTTTCCGTTACATACAGGTCGAGCTAATACAAAGCGTGTAAGAAAGTATACATTTTAATCAAAGGCCTACTAAACTTAAATCAACATTTTTAACTCTAAATATTTTAAATAGATTTATTTAGGCAAAACTATATCATTATTCAATTCAAAATTCACTACAGAGCCTAAATATACATTAGGACGTCTGGCTGTATTGCATTAAAAAATATGAAGTTCTAACTTACATACTCCGTTTCCTTAGAATCCCTGAACAATCCTCCTAAAATAAATTTAAAAATCGTCGTACCCATGGTGCTTTTCAGAAATTTAAACGCACCAAAATTGTGTAACGGCACCAAATTAAAAGTAACCCATTTACCACGGAACATAAAAGAAGCTGAAATCGTAATAGGGTGTGGCGCAGATGATAGTGTTTTCATACCCCTCCAATTAACATTTAAACACTGCATTTTCATTCCAAACAATTTAAACAAATACAAATTAGAAATACGGATTTTTACTTTTGTAGTTTCATCATGTTGGGCCAATCATTAAGAAGATCTTCAACACAATACGAGAGTTGCCTCGAACTTAACGGAGGGCACATGTCTATTATGTAATGTCTTTGTATTTTGTATACCGTATTTGTCTTTAAATAAAACATTGACTATTTACAATATCGGTTTTGTTTCTTTTAGCTTATACTGTAAATTAATTTATAAATAATTCAATCACGCAGCTGAACCGCTGACGTGAGTTGAGCGATTTTCCAAAATTAAGTTTATATGTTTTAGGGGTCCAACCAACTACTTGGGAAATTGGTCTAATCACGAGGGCAGTGAATAGCTGCCTACGTGTACGAAATATATTAGAAGAATTTGTTTCCACCTCAGCCTCCAGCCACGGCTCACGCGCTGCTTCGTTCCGCTCGAAGCAAGTTTGCACCTCGACCTTGCGGCCTCTGAGTATGGACTGTTTCGCTTTGCTCGCAGAGAACAAACTCGCTTCGCGAGATAAATAAATGTAGAATAATCTCCAATCTTTATTTTTTTTAGATGATAGTGTACTTTAAAAAGTTTCATCGTAGCGCAAAAAAAATCTTAAAAAATTGTTACTGCCTGTCAAAAATCGCGTGCTTCTGGTTGTGGGATTTTTGGCTAAAGAACTCGTCAGAACAACTCGGAAAACCAACGCACCAAATTTGGATCAAATCGGACGTAAAATGCGACCGTTAGAGTGCGAACACATATATAGCCTACATATACATATAGTTTTTATGACACTCGAACACGTGCTCTGGGGACCATGATCGATGTATTTAGTACTCACCGAACTTAAGTCTCACCATACTGCCACTTAGGGTCACTGCAGCAATAGCTCATCTTTCCTATGGAAATTTGCTAATACAGTAATTAGATATCAATAAAGATTCTTTATCCTACCAAAAAACAAGTTGTTACTATTTTACTGAATTACATTAAATAACTAGTAAGCACCCGTGAAAAATCACAGGCAGATTAATTAGATACACACCAGAAAAACATTTAAAACAACAAGATTTTATCCAGGCCTATACTTATGCTGACGGGGATTTTTAACTCAGTAAATGTATACAATTTTGGATTATAAAACTGTAGGCCTATTTGTTAAAATCTATATATCTAAATAAAGATACAAATATTATCTTTTAATTGCTTTCTAACTTCATATTGATAGACCAAATGATTTAAAAGTCATTAATATTACATTGAAGACATTAAGAATCGAATATGTTTATATGTTATACGAATATGTACGAATGTTTCCGAAGTTAAACGAATTTGTATGTCTACTTTAAACTTGTATAAGTTTATATTATATTGATAATAAAGGTATATCATTTTATAAACTCAAAGTAAATCTTATAACGTATAGCCTATATTAGTTCTTCAACTCATATTTTAAGAAAATAAACTTCAGAAGACTTATATTGATTGAAGTTGTAAACATAACCTCAAAATATAATCTACGCTAGGTTTTGTTTAAGCATTACAGACGATGGGTGAAATCAGCTGTTATATTATATTGTTACTCACGTACGTACAGATGTACACTCGCTTTTATATTAGTTGATAGTACAGTAATAACTGTTCTATAATCCAACTAGGATAAAGTTATCCTAGAGAGGATAATGCACGGTAGCGAAGAGATAATTTCAGAATCCAGGAATGCTAGGTAGTGGGCCGGAGCAAATTACCCGTACGAAGGCTACAATTTGCCGCAGTAACTCGCCCCTGTCAGCTCCCATCGTCTTGTCTTATTACGTTATGCAAAGTAACAGACTAAAGTGTTGTTCGATCAATCAATCGGAGTGACGCTCCGGGTACCATCCGACCTATATTAATTATCTGTAACCGACGTTTTTTTCAAATAAATTATTTCGAGTTAACAGTCTTTTTTTGTTAATTTACGATTATTACAGAACCGTAATTGTGAACCGGTGAATTTCATTTTTACGACGCGAACGTAATCGCAAAAAGCTTCTTGTTAATTTTAGAGTTTGCAGGTGTACCCAGCTAAGTATTCAACTTAGTAAGAAATCAATAGCGTGTAGGCCTAAATTATTAAACAGAGATATTGTAATAACAAGTTAATGTGATAGTTACCGGTAGTTACAAGGTTGCTTTAACGAGTACACCATGTGTGATGACCATTAAAAGTTGAATGTGTTAGGTTAAAAATCTTTCTGCCATTTTCTGGCATGAGCGCCCACAGTGGCGGTTTTAGACCTGAAAAACTGGGGAGGGGGGCAGAGACACTACAGAGGGCAGAATGACCGAGGGATATAGAATACCTCCCAATCACAGAGGGATTGAAAATTTATGAAAAATCAACCTCCAAATCTCATTTTAATACCTTTCTGGCTGAAAATTGAATACCTTATACCTTCCTCATTTAAAACGAAAAATCAATCTCCAAAAACTCAATTTAACCATATACCTGGATACAAATGTAATAATCACTTGAATTAAAAACTTAAGGGTCTGCTGTAGTGGCGGCCATCTTGGATTTGTATCCCATAAGAGCAACGTTAAATTTCAAACCATTTATTTCGTTTATTTTTTATCATAAAATATTTGCAAGGTCTCATTTTAAGAACAGTCACAATACGCAACCGTTTTGCGTTTCACATTAAAAATTTTTTTTTCATTTGTCAAGTAATTGACAATTTTAAAGTGCCTAGCAAGTTTGAACTTTTTTCTTTACACAATACAAAATGTATAATTAAAAGTGAAACGCAAGCCGGATCCGCAATTTTATAAAGAATATTCAGTTTTTTTTTTCAGCACTCAATTACAAAAGACGGATTTATAAAATGGTTTGAAATGAGGCAATGTCAAAGCGCTCAGCTGCAAGTAATTGCACTGTTTAGATACGATTATAGAGAGAAGCGCTGACGTTTCCCGTTGTTTTTCGTTTACTTACAGATACTTAAGAGTAAGAGCTGTTTATAAAAAAAATAGGAAAATTTTACTAATTTTGTAATTAAACTCTTTGTCTTTACATTTTGATGGATTTTTATTAAGCAATAATTTATAGACCAATAAAAATGTAATATTCAACAAAATTCATTTTTTCTTAAGTTTTTGGGGTATTTGTTAGTTTAATAATTTGTTTTAACAACAGTTTTCCCAATTTGTCTTAAGAAATATATATATATATATATAATAAACATAGGCCTAAGGTTAAAACTACCTAAAACATCTAAGACCTCATTTTGTCTGACATTTAAATGCTTTATTTTAGTTCAATGAAAGGATAAAATCCAACAAGAACCAATTTATTTAAAATAGCCTCAACGTTTCGGGTATCAATGCACCCATTTTCAAAATTTGGGGATAGAAATACATATAAATACAAATAACAGACCATTAAAAATGTAGGAAAAAGTTAACACAAGGTGAAAAATATAAAACTAAAAAGCTACTTACATAAAAAAAAAACTGTGCCAATAAATAAACAGAAACAATGAATCCATCAAAAATATATGCGTCGTTATTCATAAAAATCTGAAAAGAGAAGGAAAAAGTTATACAACAATAAAAATTCGATTCGTATTTTTAAAAAACAAAACCCACGAACAACCAGCGAGATATAAGAGCATAAGAAGACTGTACGGATGACGTTACCAAAATAAGGAATAACCAAAATATTCAAAAAATAGTTGTAAGCATCAGTTCAATTGTGTTTAGGGGACCGGCAATTGGCAATCAAAACTGTCTGAGTTTCAGCATTTACTTTTTCTTTCAGAAAAAAAAACTTTTAAGTCTCAAAATACATATTAAATACTTTGTGTCGCCAAACTAAGCTCCTAATAAAAATGTCTTGACAAAAATTCCGGAAAAATGGGGGCGGCTGCCCCCTGCCTCGGGCTAAAACCGCCTCTGGGTGCCCATATATTTTCTGGTGTGGTAAAAGGGGTGTGGAGATTAAGCAGAACCCACCCCCTGGAAAAAGGGGGGTCCGGGGATATTGCTGATCTCCCTCGGAAAATTTTTTAAATTTTACAATCCAATTCGGCTGTTTTTGCTCTACAAAAGTTCCAGTTCTGACCCCACTGAAAAATTCAGTCCTGTTATTAAAAGACAGTCTGTTATCCTGTCTGTCCTAGGTACTCTATAAAATAAATGGCACCTAAAACGGCACACACTTTCTCCCATAATTTCACGGTTTTACCTTCCAATATACTAAATGGGTGCAAAGTAAACAGCTGACGTAGGCTACAATAAAACAAATTGGTATAATTAATTAACGCTGAACACATATAGTTTAGTTTGCCCACTGCTGTGAGTGTGCAAAAACGCACGTTTTAAGTAGCTGTAGGAAAAATATTGTTCGTAGAAAATATTTTAAGTAAAACTTTCTCATAGTCATGAAATGCACATCAAACAAAATGGCGGAAATCGTGGTTTTTGTGCTAACAGGAGCATAGCTGATCATGTTTGTAATAATAAATAGGAAACATAGATTGATTTGGACGAAACTCACTAGTATAATTATCATCTCAACAAGATCGTCCATGACACGTTTGAGAAAACTTGTCAATCTACATGCAACAGTTAATTTAAAAACTATTCGGGTTGTAGGACATTAAACGTTCCCGAAGAATCCTGACCGTTATTTGCAGGTGGTTACAGAAGAAAGAATCTATAGAACGCTTCCATCACATCTAGAAATGAGTTTAATCGCTGTAAAAGATAACTTTTAATCGATTATTTCCTAAAAAGTCAACAATTAAATCGCAGGATATAATTAGGTTGTTATAGATTGCTCTCCTTAATTTGATCCTCCGACTAATTCGTGGTCTCATATAAAAAGTAATCTCTCGTAAGAAATAAAACAATTACGTATCTGTTATTGGATAAAATACATCATTCTGTAAGTTTAAGTCAACGTATCCTGTTCATCGGATCGAATATATTGTTTTATGAAATGGTTTAAAGTTAGACCTATAAAACTTGATATTACAGTAGGCTGAACCCTTGGTTGGATAAAACGAAAGTAGCTTAATACACAGTGAAACAGTTAAGAGCGCCCATATGATATTTTCTAGGGGAATATGGGGGCAGGGTCGATAAATAGGCTGAGTCAGCTGTAGCCTACAAATTTTTAGGGGCGGCAATTACGAATTTTTTTAAAACTGAAAACAAACCTTTTGGACTTTATTTAACAGCAGAAAATATTTATATGTATCTGAAATGTGTAGAGTACGAAAATATATTCCTTAGAAATTCGTTTAACTCTTAATGAATTCACAGCACGTATACTTGTTCCTGTAGCACGTAGTATTCATGTAGCCTGACTTGATCTTACGAATTGACCATGGATATAACAATAAGTGTAGACTACAAAAAAGATAGCAAAATAAAGACAAAAAAGAAAATTTGGCTTGACGAAGATCAAAGTAGAGACATAAACTTTGCCGGAAGAGACTAAGAATTAATACGTTTCTAAATAGACTCTTTTACTGGTGAGTTCAAGAAGTGCCTTATAACGAGACTCAAGGCAGGTTTTAATTCTTATCTCAGTTATATGAAAACAAGACAGGAATTGAGGGAAAAGGCAATTAATCTCTACCTCATTATATACACGCGATTTGATTTCTGATTTCGTTGAAGAGTGCATCCACTTCCAAAGCTACTGTTGAAATTGAGCATCCAGCAGAAAAATCGTTACAAGGAATTTCAAAATTTGTTCGATGTAATTCCCTAGAAGATGTGTACCCGAATTTGGACATCGCACTAAGAATAAGACTGTACAAATTGTGATGAAAAACGTAGTTTTTCCTGCCTCAAAAGAGTTTAAAACTATTTACGAACCAGCACTTCTGAAGGAAGGTTGAACTCACTTTCTTTACTGTGTATTGAGGAAAAATCCACAAAAACACTTTCGCATGAGGATATCACAAACGGGTTTGCTCTTCCCACAAGAACGTGATGTAGATTTGAACACGAATGAAGGTGAAAAATATAATATAAGTGGGTTGTTTCATTTGTTTGCAGGCTATATATAATTTTGTTGTAGTTGGAAGCTATACTTTATTTTTAATACCAACAATAAGCCAATAATGACCTACAATGTATGTAACTTTAACATCATTATCCTTATTCAGTAGAAGTTAATTGAATACTGTACTTTTTGTATGTAGAATATGTTAATGTATGTTTTTGTATGTAGTAGTTAATGTTTACAAGTCTAAGAAAATTTAAAGAGTGTCACTAACCTCAAAGAACAGAATAAAACACTTTTACTTTTCCTAAAAGACGTTTGACACTGACAAATCCTAAAAGACGTTTGTTAAATAAGTCAAAACTAATGTCATAAAAGTAGTCCAAGATATTATGTTACAAAAATTAAACTAAAAAAAACCTTTGAACCAATTTAGAGATATTATAAAATAAGACAACACACATTAATTCTGTAGTTGTATAAATCGAATCTAAATACAAAACTAAAAGGGGGGCGACAAACGGCTTCTAATTTTCAGGCGGCAAACTCCTAAATCCGGCCCTGGATATGGGGATTAAGAAGTACCCACCTCTTAATGGTGTGGAGCCTCACACCTCATGCATCACACATGACACAGAACAAACCGAGTTTAAAGCAGATCTGTGCGCAGCTCAGAGATTGGTCCTTCTAGATTTTCCTTAATAAGTTCAAATTTTTATGGCTTACATACTAAAGAGAAATATCAGTTTGAAAGAACATTGCCCAGGTCGTATGAATTATCTTAACAACATTCAAAACTCAATAAAGTGTACATGAAGTTTAAATTTTAGTTACCAGTTTTGATGTTAAGTATTTGTTTAAAAATGTAAGCTGCCTATACAGGGTGTCCAGTTAGTAAAGTACCAAACTTCGGGAAATGGTTTTACGGGTTAAAATAAAGAGAAAATCAAGAAAATCATTTTTTTTTTTCTAAAAACGCTTTCTTTTCCAGACATCGTTTATTTTGTTTCTTTTACAAAGTAATTCATATCTAGAGAATGGTTAGACTTGTTGAGTTCAAACTTGGCATGAAGTTTAACCTAACAATGATATATTTTAAGAAGAAAAAACGATCTTATCCAGTAATGCGTTTTAAAATGGTAGCTGATTGAATGTTTTAAACCTGAATTACACAAAAGACCTTACATTTTTGTAAAAAAATCCAAAACATCTTTTTTATAGCCCTTTTAATTTCCTATTGGATGGCGTAACTGTTAATAGTTAAGTTTAGAATCCCTACATAAAATGCTAATTTTCACACACCACATCAGACAAGTCATTGGCAAAGCAAGGTAAACTAGGGCGCAAAGAAAACAGCTGATGTAGGGTGTTCTGAAAATGTTGATTGTTGTGTGACTAACCTCTGTAAACACGTTTTGTTTAGTAAAGCAGAGTTTTTTTAAAAACTAAAGCACTAATTTAAAATGTAGCTGTAGGAAAAACGTTGTGTGTATTACGGGTGCAAAGTTTACTTAGTAACTCTCAATAAACTTTATCTCGTGCGACAAACTTACTTTGTACTCTAGATACACAAATAATGCAGAGTGTTTGGTAGTCAGTGTCAAAAATTTCAAGTCGTTATTATGCATGCAAATTGCAACAAAATTACGCAATTCGGTCAATTATATTCACTCCATCTTCCAGAAACAGTCATTTTTAAATTTTTTAAAATTTCTTGACATTGCCCATGAAAATCATATTTTTTTCAACTTTTACCAAACATATTGCCACTTTTTTGGAAAGTACATAAAATATTCTATTAGAATAAGTATAGTTTGCCACAGTCAAGCCCTTTTAAAGCCTTGTAAATTCTACTTGAAAAAAGTATTTTGGAAAATTAAGAAAAAGGGGCTACAAGTTACTTAAAAATCTTATGCGTCACACTACAAACTGTCAAATGTCATCAAAAAACTACCCCACATCTTAAGCTTTAAAATGGTATACTAGAAGTGACCTTTCCTATTCGCCTAAGGGGCGTTAAACATAATTTTATTATTGACCTGTTTGTGATGAAATAAAATTATAATAAATACCCTATCTTCGGTTTAACATTTCCTCTCCGAAGAAACTGTTATCTTATCTCAGATATCTACATTTTTCATATTCCTAATCAAATAACAAACATACCCATTTGTACAAACAAATTAATTTCATTGTATTGCTCCTGAAAGCATACCTCAGTTAAGTGAAAGCTACCATGAAATACACATCACAAGAATATGCTGATATGCACTTCGTGTATGGTTTTTGCGATGGTAAGACTCTTACCGCCAGAAGGGAATATGAACGTCACTTCCCGAATCGCCGGATTCCTTGTACAAGAGTGTTCTCGAGATTGCATCAGCGGCTTGTGAACTTTGGCACCGTACACAAACAGCATCATGAAATAGGTGCAGCATAATATGGCGTAGCGATGGACGAAGCAATCATTGATGCTGTTCACAACGATCCAGAAGTAAGTACTAGAGAAGTTGCTAGAGATAGCATTTCTAATTGGAAAGTTTTAGATGTCTTGAAAAAAAGCCCCATGCATTTCATTTGCATCCTGTTCTCAAGCTTTAGAAGAAACTGACTTTGGCCCAAGAGTTCAGTTTTAATGGTGGTTACTCAATAGTGGCATGGAGCAGTATGGTTCCTTTAAAAAGATTCTGTGGACTCCAAAGGCCAGCTATCCTAGTATTATTGGTATTGGTATTTCATCACAAACAGGTCAATAATTATGTTTAACGTCCATTGCCGCCCCTTGGGCGAACAGGAAAGGTCACTTCTAGTATACCATTTTAAAGCATAAGATGTGGGGAAGTTTTTTGTAATACTGATAGAATATTTTGTGTACTTTCAAAAAAGTAATTATTGGCATGCACAATAACGCCTTGACACTGACTACCAAACACTCTGTACATGTATGGGTGTTATTTAAAATCAATAAGAAGTAATTATACCTAATACACAACAGAATTTCATTTGTATTTATTAACTAGAGAGCTTGGCCCTCTGCTTGCTTCGCTCACCTATACATACGGCAAAGCAAATACAAATATATTATTGTATACTATGATATTTTCACGGAAATTATTATTGATTAGGGCAGAGATTTTTAAAATGTTATTTAGAAGAGAGACAATTTTCAAGTTGCATAATATAACCAAAACTTGAAACGGTAAAGCGGTATTTCCAACTGGTCAGATAGTCTCAGTAAAGAATCAAGTTAGCATAATTTTAATAGTGATAGGTGTTTGAACTATGATATAGTAAGCTTTTTTCGTTGTTTGTGTTTGATATTTACCTAACCTAAAAAAAAAAAATACTAATGGTTGTAAAGAATAATCCACTGATTCTAAATTTACCCCAAGTTGGTTGCTATTGTAATAAAAGTAAATGCTTCCACGAAAGACGTTTTTTTTTTTTTCGATATAGGCCAAACCTAAAATTGTGTTAAGCTTTTGATCCAAAACAACAGTTTTATTTATAATATGTAACAACAGATGTTTCAATTATAATACAGTAGGCCTTTTTCATAGAAGTTTTCTTTGTTTTTGTTTCTATTAGGTTGTGGAAAAGAATTAACTAATTATAAATTTGCTAAGTTGGTTGTTATGGAAATTTAACAAACATTCATGAGAAACTGACGATTAACTAACTGTTCGGTCCTGAATAAAATGAAAAATGCCAAAGCGTTCAACAAACGTGTGATGTTTCAGAAAAGGCCACATTTAGTTTTTGATTCAAATCAGCTGTTTTCTTTGTTATAGTACTGGGAGTGAAACCCGTATTTTGACCATTTTCAACCCCTAAAATCAATATTTTGCAAAATCATTTCTTAGTGCACTTCTATATAGTGGTATGAAGGTACTTCGAGCATTTTAAGTCTCAAGTTGATAGTTTTGGCTGTACGTTGATTATGAATGAGTCAGTCAATCAAGTCACCCATTACTTCTTTTTTTTATACAGGTGAGATGCGGTACATGTTTGCATGTATGAAATCGCGGGCACAGTTATTTTACTATACATTTGATAAAACTCCTTTGGCCACTCTCCAAACACTAAAATATGAAATAGTATTCAGGGTCTAATCCGAAACATTTTTGAATCCTTGTGTTTTGAAGGTTTTATATAATACCATTTCGTTTAGCTGTTGCTATGAAGGATCACGGAAAACACAAGTAATGTCACAATACCTTTTCAAAAAAACCCTGGCATCC
>JAGFPH010024852.1:0-11160 GCA_018207615.1 Philaenus spumarius
AAAACCACTTTTTTAGGTTCAGGGGGACCCAAAACGGATATTTCCACCAAAAACTCAAACTCGAAAATTTTGACGAATACAATACTTTCTCCATATATAGGGGGAGAAAGTAAAAAAATCTAATTTAATAGTTGAAACATTTTAACATATGGTCTTATGGGTTGTCATGTTGGTTACAAAATAACAACGAAATAGTAAATAAAGGGATCAAAACAGCTGTTTATAAACAAGCCAATTTATACTGTTTTATCAGCTGTTCATTGGATACTTTTTAATTACTGTTAAAAAAACAAGCTAATTTATACTGTTTTAGCACGTTGGAATTAGAATAAATTGGGCCTGATTTAACAATTTATTTTGTCAAAAAAAAAGTTAAACTTGGCAAATATGGATAATTTTTAATAGTCAATTTTGTAATACAGGCCTGGCTCATTTCTGAAACATAGTATTGACGATATGCTAATCCTGCAATAATTTTTACTATATTTAGGCCTGGTTTCAAAACTTTAGTTGACAGAAGATAGTAGAACTAGGACTAAAATCGTAATAAAAGCCTCTCACGTTTCTAAAGCATGTATTTGAGGTTATAATTAATCTTATAATTACTGTTAATGTATTTAAGCCTGGTTTCATAATTTTACATACGAACCAAAGATTAACGACATTCTTTAGCGAATTTTCCAACTGCGAGCGAAGCGAAGCGTCCAGGGGCAGAGCCCCTAGTTTTGTATTCATGTACGTTATTATATATTTAAAAAAAAGTTAAAAATATTATCTGTTAATTGCTTTTTATTTCTTATTGATAGATCAAATGATTTAGAAGTTATTAATATTATAGTAATGAAATTAATAATCGAATATGTTTATGTTATACGAAGATGTACGAATGTTTCCGAAGTTAAATGAATATTATCTCTTCTTTAAATTTGTACAAACAAATATATTGATGATAAAGGGTTTAACGATTGAAGTTGTAAACATAACCCCAAACTATAATCTACGTTTGTGTAGATTATAGTTTGGGGTTATAGTTTAATCTACAGGTGAAATCAGCTGTTTAGATGCAGACATGTTTCTGAAGTTAAAGGAATAGGTATCTTTTCTTTAAATTTGCCTAAAAAAATCTATTGATGATAAAAGGTTGTATTTATATACATTTTGTAATATCAAACAAGATGTTATAATGTATTTTATGGCATACATTAGTTACTTAGCTCGTATTTAAAAAAATCAACTTCACAAAGACATTATAATGATTGAAGTTGTAAACATAACCTCAAACTATAATATACACTGGGTTTACATATGATGTTACAATCAGCTGTTAAATTAAATGTTACTCACGTACGTACGCTCGTACACTCGCTTTTAAAAGAGTTGATTAAATATTTTATTTAAAATGAACTGGCAGTTTATAATATGTTTTATTAGATTTCTAACAATAAGATGAAACAAGTCGTCAATCGTAAAACGTTCTCAAATCATCTTTAAATAACATTGTGGCCTTTCTCATACTGTTTTGCAATTTTCCCTTCTCACTTCGTTTGCCATGGTGCTACGCCAAAGAAAGTACTGTGCTTAGATTAAAATGTAATTACTGTAACATGAGTATTTGCCATATACAAGTACGACATAAGGCAAGATTTATTTTTAAACAAAGAGTGCCTAGGTATAGAAACAAACAACTTAGCCTATATCTATATATATAAAAGCCAAAACCCACTGACTCACTCATCACGATTTCTCAAAAACCACCGAACGGATTGGAATGAAATTTGGTATGTAGCTTCATCTAGGGCCATAGGTGCTCACTAAGAAAGGGTTTGAAAAAATTCAAAATTTTAGGGGTTTTGGGGGATCAAAGTTGTTAAAAACGATTTCTTCAAAACTACCTAATGGATTGGAATGAAATTTGGTATGTAGCTTCCTCTAGGGCTATAGGTGATCACCAAGAAAGGGTTTGAAAAAATTCGAAATTTTAGGGGGTGTTTGGGGTGATCAAAGTTATTAAATCACAATTTCTTCAAAACTACCGAATGGATTGGAATAAAATTTGGTATGTAGCTTCCTCTAGGGCCATAGGTGCTAACTAAGAAAGGGTTTAAAAAAATTCGAAATTTTAGGGGGGTTTGGGGATCAAAGTTATTAAATCACGATTTCTTCAAAACTACCGAACGGATTGGAATGAAATTTGGTATGTAGCTTCCTCTAGGGCCATAGGTGCTCACTAAGAAAGGGTATGAAAAATTTCGAAATTTTAGGAGGGGTTTGAGAGGATCAAAGTTACTAAAATCATAATTTCAGATCTTTTATTATTATGACAATAGTGCTTTTATTATTTAAGATCTATATATATAAAAGCCAAATACCACTCACTGACTGAACACTTAAAAATAATACAATTACGTTAAAAAGACTGAAAATACCAACCACCACGGGCAACGGCGTACGGGTCAGCTAGTAGTCTTATAATTTATAGAATTAGATACACTCTTATAATTTAAAAGAGCCTACAGCGAGGGGAAAATATAATTGTCGTTATTACTGTGTTTTTTGTTACCTGGTCCTCCACAATGTTTAAGTTGTTACTGACATTATATTATTTTTATTATTTAGTTAAGTGTATTCATATTAAGTAAGCTTACGAAGTGTTGAAATCAACTCCTATAAAAGCGAGTGTACGTCCGTAAGTAACAATATAATATAACAGCTGATTTCACCCATCATCTGTAATACTTAAACAAAACCTAGCGTAGATAATACTTTCGGGTTATGTTTACAACTTCAATAAATAATATAATGTCTTGTGAAGTTTACTATCTTAAATACGAGTTATAGAACTAATGTAGGATATATATAAAATTCAATGTATGTCCGTCTGTTTGTACGTTTGTCTGTTTGTACGTTTGTCTGTTTGTATGTTTGTCCTTTATGCGTTACCAAACCGTCCATCCGATTGCTTTGAAATTTTGCATAGTAACACAGGTTAACCCTGGGAAGGTTTTAGACCATTTACCGAAGTCCTAGGACATTAGGGCTACGCCCGAGTGGCCCTCAAAGTTTCAATGTTAATCTTATGGAAGGTCAATCTTAAGGAAGAAGAAGAAAGATTTTCAAAAAACAGCTGTTCGTATAAAAAGCTTAAAACAGCTGATTTTGATCAACAACTGATTTGGATCAAAAACTGAATATAATTTTAGGTTAGGTAAATCAAGCAATAGCGAAGCATTGCCGGGTCCACTAGTGTAGGATAAAATAATACGTTAAAGATTTGCTTTGAGGTTATACAATGAATATATACACATTTTATAACAATAATTTTTTGGTTAGGTGGAAGAGAGAACTACATAGTCCTAACCTAGCCCCCAAAAAATAAAGTCAATATCAATCAATATATTCATTGATATAAATTTAAAGAAGAGTTTAAATACACCCAATCGTTTAGCTTCGGAAACATTCGTACATCTTCGTATAACTTATAAACATATTTTATTATTCATTTTGTCATTTTAACATTAATAACTTCTAAATCATTTGATATATCAATACGAAACAAAAAACAATTAAAAGATAATAATTTTATCTTCATTTGGATATCTTTTTTATATGTAACTAGGGGACACCCCTGCGTGCTCCGCACGCCAACCCCGTTGGAACCTTCTATAAACACAATCATGTTATGATTTATTTATAATAAAGGTGTATGATGAATAATAACCCCAAAGCTAAAATGGTAAATAATGTTAAATGTTCACAGCAAATTATTTCGTATATTTTATAACAGGAGTTATAATAAAGGTTAAAAGAACCATTAAGGCTCAGATCTACACTTTAATAAAACCTAACCTAAAATCTAGAAGTACAAAGTTTGAAATTAGCTGTAAATGGAAATATTAAAGCAAACAGCTGTTAACTGTTATTTTATTCAATTGGTAGCCATGGTAATAAATGTTAATACAAATGTGTTAATTTATTAGTTTAGGCCTAACCTAAGATTTTTTTACGACTAAATGTACACATATTGAAGTAAAAAAATGTTTTTATCGAAATAAATTATAGCCAATGTTACTCAAGGATATTGTAGCTTTTTATTAGTAAAACTATTTTTTCAATCGGTTCAGTACTTTCAGAGATTACCCCCTACATACAAACAAACAAACAAACGAACTTTACCTCTTTATAATATTAGTATAGATAGTGTATATAAATAAATACAAAATTTTTACAAATAGGCCTCCAGATTTATAAAATCATATCTAAATAATCCTTATAAATGTACACATTTACCGAGTTAAAAATCCCCTCAGCATAGTTAGATATTTGTTATTTTTAAATTATATATTTCTAATGTTGTCTAATTATACTGCCTGTGATTATTCACGGGACTTACTAGCACTGAAATGAAATACAACTTCAACAAAATTCACACGGCAGATCGCCGGGGGGGGGGGGGGGGGTCTTAACAGTATACACAGTAGCCTGCCTGCATCAATACCCATATGGAACCACATCGTGCTTGGCTGCCTGTAACTAATATTGTCCCTAATAATACAATTGCACACTTGATTGCAAATAATTACATTTCAATTACGCGATATTTCTGCTGTTTGAAGCTTTGTAAATTAAATATTGATTAGCCAGTGGAATAAATAAGCAAAAAGGAAACAGTGTCGTGTTGTAGTAACGCTCTTATGTGTTTTGGTTCCATATGTGATTTGTATGATTTTCTTTGTTTTATTTAGTGTTTGAGAACAATTCTGTAACATTTATTCCTCTGGTCGAAAATCTCGTTAAGGCTCTATTGCAGAACCGTAAGTGCTTTCCACACTAAACCTCTGTGTCGTAGAGCTAGTACAAATTATAACGATTTATTTTTATGGTAGCGTACATATAAGTAAACTGACTGAATATTATATGGTCTACACTCCATCACATCATATTAAAATACTAGGGGATACCCCTGCGTGCTCCGCACGCCAACCCCCGGTGCGACCTTCTAAAAACATATGTTATGTTTTATTTATAATAAAAGTGTAGGATTAATAATAACCTCAAAACTAAGATGGTAAATAATGTTAAATGTTCAAATCAAATTATTTCTTATATTTTATAACAGCAGTAATAATAAAGGTTAAAAGAACCAGTAAGGATCAGGTCTACACTTAATCAAAAACCTAACAAAAAAGTTATAAATAATAACCTCAAAACTAAGATGGTAAATAATGTTAAATGTTCAAAACAAATTAGTTCGTAAATTTTATAATTTGAATAAATAATTCATTTCCTCCCTTATAAAAATCAATATTTACTTCCACAAAGCAGCTGTATTAGTTAGTTTCTTATTATAAACAGCTGTTTTGTATTAAAATGTTTTTATAACCTTCTGAATACTGTAATCATCGTTATTTACATCCACGAAATCAGCTGGATTAGTTTGTTTCTTATTATAAACAGCTGTTTTGTATAGAAATGGTTTTTAAATATTTCCCATGTTAATCTTATGGGGAAAACCCGACCTTTGAGATTAGCTAACGCCATTAAGGATAAGAATTTTTGACATCTAAAACCTTATTGCAAAACTACGAAATGAGACGAATTTTTTGAAACCTCAAACATTCAAATTGGTCCAGAAATAAGGGAGGAATTGTGTTTACAAAAAACGGCTTCACGTATTATATATAAAGATACTTTACTGGTTACACATTCACAAAAAAAAACTCTGCACAAGATTCCTAATTTTTACTTTCTCATTATAATGTAGTGATCGCAAAACAAATAGATGTTGAGATTTTTGTGAAAATATCCGTTTTGGGACACCCCGAGTCTAAAAAAGTAATTTAAAAAAATATCTGTCTGTATGTATACAAAGCTAGAGAGAAAACTATTTGATCGATTTTTTGGGCCAAAAAACCCCCAAAAAAGCAGTTATTATTTTTTATAAAAACGATTTTGATAAAATTTGACTAATTTGTAGCCCTTAATGTACCCTATCATATGCAAAAAAAAACTGTATCTTTTGTAAACATTCTCGTTTAGCTAATAATAATAATAATAATAACAACTGATTTTTGGGGGTTTTTTTGGCCGAAAAGAGGGTTGTTTTTCAAAATGTTTCAAATCATTTTTTCATGCATCTATACAGGCCTAATTGACGTGTTTGGTGCACACTTGTTCGAAATCGATCGAATATTTTTTTCTATAGCTAATAATAATAATACTAGCTGGCCCGTGCGAACCATTCGCATTCTAACTTAATTAAATCCCACTTAATTAAAGTACACACCGTATATTTAGTATCGTATAGTGCGTATAGTATACGATACTAAATATGCAATTAATTAAAAATAGCAATGCAGTGGCGTAAAGGCAGATCTCCAGCTGGGTATTGCTATCATCAGTGTTGCCAACGCCAGGAAAATATCCCGGCAACTTAGGCCTACTTGAACTTATTACATCACTGTTACTTTCAGATTCTTTATTGCTTTTTACTTTCTTACTACAAACTTTTAAAATGAGAGGTTTAACAGTTTTCTATATTTTTTAGAAATCGAGAAATCCAGCAAAGTTGATACACTGCACTGTATAAGTTAATCCATGGAATAGCTGGGAATGAGACTGTAAAAAGGGTCGCCTCACGAGCCATCACTCACAGGCGCGATTTTGTACCAAACATTGTTGATTTCGGGCTACACTTCAGTAAATAATACGTTGTTTATTATACGTTGGTGTCTTTGTTTTTGTAATTATGTGTAGAATATAAATATATTAATTTCTCCCCCTATACCATAGTATATGCAGAAAGTATTGTATTCGTCAAAATTTTCGAGTTTGAGTTTTTGGTGGAAATATCCGTTTTGGTTTTCCCTGAACCTAAAAAAGTGGTTTTCGGAGTGATGTCTGTGTGTGTGTCTGTATGTGTGTCTGTGTGTCTGTGTGGATGTTATCAGACCTAGAGCCTAAACCAGTCGTCCGATTTTGATGAAATTTGGTATGGAGATACTAATCCAAGGTATCTCCAGGCATTTTTTTCATTTTTGTGAATTTTTCATTTTTAAGGGCAATTTTCCCGTAAAAACCCTTAAAATAACGGAAAAATTATATTATTAGGGTCCTAAAGTACTATAAACTGTAAAATTTTAATCAAAATCGTTCGAGCCGTTTTTGAGAAAAGTTGGTTTTTCCGTTATTTTATGGATTTTTATGGGAAAACAACTTTAATACAAAATCACCTCTCCTACCCCACCCTACAAGTCACCGTGAATCTGTTTAATAATTTAAATATGTTTGTGAGAAAGTATGTGCCAGTTCCTGGTACCGTTTATTTTTTTTCCTATAATTGTATTTTGTATATTTTTTCCGGTGTAGCGGTTAAGGAAAGCTTTAAAATTATGCCTCATTCATGTAATTTGATGATGTATTAAGGAAGTTATGGCGTACCGACAAAAAAATGGCCTTGAGAAATAATATATGTGATTTATTAGTTAATCACCTACTGTAATACTATCTCTCCTACCCGGCTACAATTATGAAGTCACAGTGAATCTGTTTAATAATTTAAATATGTCTGTGAGAAAGTTATGTGCCAGTTCCTGGTACCGTTTATTTTAAACAGTCATATGAGCAGTATACCGGGTGTCCAAAAAGTCCCAACCCCCTCTTAACTTTGGAACAAGTACAAATAAATAAATGAGCTTCGAGATATCATTATAAGACACAGGGAGATGAATTTTGGTGTAAAGGACCATTTCACCCCCTCACCCCAAAATGCGGGGTTGAGAGGGTAACTCAAAAATCTTAAATACAAACCCACATCAAGCGATACCTCATTTTAAAGGGTTTGATAAATGAAGAAGAATGGCACAAATTAGAAGTCTCTGTCTCAAGCCTATCGAAGAACGACGTACTGAAATGCGCATGAGTGACAATGTGTGACAATCACCGCTTTCTCTCACACATACATTATTAACGAATATTTTATTTTTCTGGTATTCCGCCGCGAGCAGCAAGTTTATGTGATGACCACCAGAGTGCAGGCTAAACACTAAAGTAGTAACACAAATTCGGCGCGTAATGTTTTCACAATAAATCAGATTTTTACGTCATAAATTATCCACATTTATTGAAGTTACTTTTATTTGAAAGGTAATTAAACTTCGAATGTAATGACCTTTTTACAATTTTGATGTTTGCGTAACAAAAATGATCGCAAACTTTGGTTTTGGTTGCAAAACAAATTAAAACAACTAAATGATATCCACGTTCTGACTATTCTAACCTTTACAGTTTACTTATTCAGAATAATATTCCGATAGTTATTACTCCAGTAATCATGCTTCAAGTTTAACATTGCTCTTATGGGAGTTGAAATTCAAGATGGAGGCTGGGTCTGCCAAGCCTTAATAGTATATTTCATCACTTCTACCTAAAGAAAATTTTTAAAAAAGCGATCAAACACCAAAAATCACTTTAGGCACAAGTTATGAACGATACATTTATCATACTGAGCTGTAATCATATAAACACTCAATGAATTAAATTACATTATTCGTTTTTTTACAGATTTTAAAAGCGATTCAGACCGATGCGAGACAGTGCTACTATCAGTCGGAAAACATCTGAACCTTTTGAGTTGTTGTAACTTTAAAGTACCGCAATGCATTGTTTACGTACAATGACCATTAAAAAATCAGCTATTTATTGAAGTTGTGGCTTTAGGCAATTATTTACCTGCATTCAACATTAAATAGTAGAATGTGTTTGGTTGGCAGCACTATTCAATTTTCTAAAAAAAATTTCTGCAAACATATCAGCTGAGAGTTGAAAAGTAAACTTACGCCCAGAAAAATTTTAGACTTGATACCAAAGTTGTGGAATAGTTTTGAGACATCTAGAGTTATCTGATTAAAATTCCTATTGCATAGTTTAATAAATATGACCGATAGAATGCGCTGATGGAATAAAAATAACCTGTTCAACGTGCACCGAGGAATCCATAGTTTAAACTGTTTATTAATTTGTACGATATTGGTAACTCGAAACTGAACTCTAGTTACGAAGATCGAATTAATGAAGAGTGCACGAAGTAGTGTCTAAACCATGCTGTGGACAGGAAAGTTTGTATAGATGTAACTGAGAAACTAGTTATTCTATTGAGGTGAAACGGTTTCTGTTGATTTACAAAGAGTGGTCCATAAGTTAGTTTCCACATTAAAAATTATAATTATTTATTTTGTGCGTTAATTAAATATTTGTTATCTTAAGAAAACAACATGGTTTTAATACTCCTAATAACTAGAGAACGGTACCCTAAATGGATAATATTTTCACAATGAAAAGGTTGGTAAAAAGTATCGCTGTAATGTGTGTACACCAGTAAGTAATGTTCAATCACTTTTCACATTTCCTTTTCCTTTTAAAATCTAAAGTAAAAGACAACAACAATTCGGCAACATAAGAGTTTAAATCTGACGTATTCGCTTCATAGAAGAGCTTCGAAACCCTGCACTTTAAATCAAACAAACTTTTAATTTAACGTACTTGTTCGATATGTATTTTTGTAATTTTCAGTTCATTTCAAACAACGCTTTATGTTCTGATTTGCAAATCTTTTGTACTGAATATATCTGTTCGTTTAGTATTTCAAAACATTTTCGGTTGTTTCATTTCTCTACGTACTATAACATTTAAAACACACGCACATGTGTGTATTTCTGTGGTAGAAAACATTTAAAACTAGAAGGCACCGGCCCCTGTTCGCTTTGCTCATCAACTACGGCGGAAAAGCAAATGCAAACAGATTATTTGACACTCTGATATTTTCACGGAAATAACGATTGATTAGAACAGAGGCACTTGGATCGGGAAAGGATGGTGGACCTTGATCATAACGCATGCGTAGTAGGGCCAGAATTTTTGCGTGAATGACATGAATTGTTTGTATAAAAGAGAGAAAACAAGTAAAATAACGAATAATGTGTATTATTGGACCCATGTTTTCAAAGAACACACAAGCAAAGTACGTCAGTGTCCATCTAGGACACTATGCATAAACGACTATGAATCCGTAAAATGTTTACTCGATTCTAAACAAACTAACTAAAACCTCCAAAATTGATTTACAACTACTAATTATATAGCTGTTTGGTAATGACCCAGTTGTACAGGGAAAGTCTAAATACATCCGTCAGCTTATCCAAGTAACAAGACGAATGGGTTAACATCAACGCAGTAAGACAGCCTCATCATAATGCTACCCTTACCTTGGCTGGGAGACACAAAGTGAATATAGAGTTGTGATTTCATTAAATCATACCGCGCTTTTCGGCCTGATGGGAGATGTTTAGCCATAACAAAGACAAACGGTTCTGATTGTTGTTTTGTCAAAACATTATGTTAACCAATTAGATTGCAAAGTTAAATCACACATAAAAGATATTCTTCTACAAAGATGTCTGATTGGATTAAGAAAAGTGTAATTCATTTGAGCCAATAACAAGTAAGCTCTTCCTTGTCACACTGTACGACTACTCCAGATTAAACAGACAACCTTCAGCATTGTCAATAACATAGATTTGGCAACATAATTCAGTTGTAGTTGAGGGTCGAGCGTGGTATAGTAATGCCTGTTAAACTACAGATTTTGGCGTAGTACTTTAGGAAAATTTGGAAGAGTAGTAGACACCATGTAAAACTCCACCTAGTTTTTCGTTTCACAACCCCTAGACACCAAATCCATAGTCAATTCAAAAGTTTTTTGTGTAAGTTTACAGGAAACATCATCAGGCCAGCAGACAATACTAAAAAAAACTATCCTGTAAAAGCGAGTGTACGTACGTCCGTGAGTAACGATATAGTAGTGTAAAAAAAACTATAATTCTAAAGACATACGTTACTTTATTGAGCAGATTTTAACAATAAACCTAACTTTAGACATACGACAGCTGATTTTACTCATAGTAGGCTAATACTTAAGCAAAACATAGCGTACATTATACTTTGAGGTTATGTTTAGAACTTCAATCAAACAAACGTCTTACAATGTCTGGATGTTGGCTATTTTTGTATATAGTTATAAAACTAATGTAAGCTGTATGATCGGCTTTGAGGTTAGAAATCGTTGAAAATGTATGTATTTTTACAATCCATTTTGTTCACTTCATT
>JAGFPH010024854.1:0-11159 GCA_018207615.1 Philaenus spumarius
TGGGGCTTTGAATCGAAAACAAATCTCTGCTTACATCTACCATCTACTATTATAAACTTCAACTCTTATCGTTTAAATTATGTAGTATTTGTTGAAATACCGAGGAAATTCATTTCAGAAAAGTAGGCTACTATTTTTGTTTATACTTTCATTATAAAAATATAATTTTTGTAACATATGTATATTATCACCACAGATAAATTTAATTCTTATAATTATTAGTTAAACAAATTATTTTTTTTTTTTTTCATACTAATTCCGTTAAACTTTCCCAGATATAATTCAAGTGGCTGTTTTATTAAAATCTATTGTTTAATTAAAATACAGATGACCAAAGTATCAATTTATTAAAACCTTTATTTATATTTCATTATTCAATTAAATTAATTTCATTTCATTGAGATTATTTTTATAAACAATTACATCTTAATAATTTAAAATTGTACATATTAAGACTAAATAGTGAACAATAAAACAATTCAAACACACTGCGATGAAGCTTATATCCTTAATGTATTAATATATTTAATATGATGATGAAAATATAGGTAAATAGGTAACACTTTATTAAAATATAAATAAATATTGATTAGTAGTTTATTAAATATAAATTCATGACGTTATTACAGTACAAAAGGCATTGTTTTAGTTTAATGCACTATAAAAAGTTTTTATTGTTATTTAAATAAACTCTTTACTTATTTACCGAAAAATAATTATTGGTCATCAGAGTGAACAAATGCCATTAGTTTCTTCTGTCTACAGGGATTAACACTGAGGGAATGAAATAACAATAAATCAACATAACATTTGCAATAGACCGTAATGTCCTCCATTCCCTGAGAGTAACGTAATGTGTTTGGCTGTCGTGAAATATCAACTTTTAGCTGTGAGTAATATGGATGGAAATTTTAGTCTTTTTTATAAATTGAACACCACAGTATATTAAAAACACCACATTTTTACTGTATTTTAATGTGTCTATATAATACTTGTATAAAAATAAAGTTTTTCCTTTACTATATAAAGTCTATATAGTATTACTTATATATATAGTAATACTTCTATATGAACAAATAATTTTTGTCTTTAGCCTGTCTAATAATTGTACATTAACACATTTTTTTCTTTAGTCTGTGTAATTTTTGTATATGAACAAAGTATTTGTTTTCTTTAGTCTGTACTAGTATATGAACCAGGTATTTTTGCATTTAGTCTCTTTAATACGTATATTCCTATACGAAGAAATGTTTTTTAGTCCGACTAATACTTGAAAAACCAAATACTTCTTCTTTGGTTTGTCTAATAATTGTATATTACGAACAAATTTTGTCTTTAGTCTGACTTGTATAGGAGCAAAGTAGTTTTTAATTAACTACACAATATATAATATTTCAAATTCCAGTTTTTGGGTTTTTAATGAGCATTACGCACAACAACGTTTCACAGACTTTGAGAATTGATCAATGGTAGTGATGGAAATTTTAATAGAGTGATAGCTACTTGGGTTATACATTTCGATGGTAAGAAGTTTTCGGTAAATTCACAATTTAAACAGTAAACAAAATCTAAAGTTTTCAAAAAGACTACTTGTCTCAAAAATTTTAAGTCACCAGGCTTCATCCCTCTTGCTTGGGAATGTTAGCCGACTAAATTAAAATTTCCTAGCTGACCGCTAAAGAAATGTTGGTTGTTATAAAGTATCGCATACAAAGAACAAGATTTGTAAGGCGAAAGGAATGGTTGTCTAAGATTGGTCGTTTCTTACAACACACTTAAGCTCTGATACACCTTGACAGGTGTTGCTTCCCCTGTCGTGTAAAATATCGACCTTACATAAACATGTTTCTCTTTCATAAAGCATTTACTCAAGACTCTTTCTTATCACATATGTCCAAATAATTTACAAAACAAGGCCAGTATCATGTGTAACAGTTTATTTAGTCTGTTTGATATGCTAAAACTAGATGTCACAGAGTTAATAATCGAAACATGAATACTAGAATTACTTAACAGAGTGAATTGGCGAATGCATAGTGTTTACTTAGTTATAATGCCTTCTATCGTTTGAAGTAATTAAAAGAATAACTAATTTATTTGTAGCTGTTTAATTAATAAGTTAAACCTTAATATTAAATCTGATTTTGTTGCGATTAATTGGGAATTTTGATTGCATTTAAATTTCTTATTTTAGTGGATGAACAATATTAAATGTTAAGGGTGAAGTTTTTTTATATTCAGAGATTTAATATGCTTGCTGGATAAATTTGTTCAACTAAAATAAAATTAGGTTCTTTAGTCCATAATTATAGGGACGATATCAGAAATTGAACATTTTTGTTCAGAATGTTTTGAACTATCTGATCCTAATAACTCAATAATAAACAAAATAAATAAATCTTTATTTCATAAGTTGAATAATCTAGGCATACCATTAATACATTTTCGTTTTTATTCCTCTATAAAAATGTGTGAATGATTATATCTATCTTAACTAAAGGACTTGATCCAGTTAAAGTAAATATTATATGATTTAGCATAACTTGTTTCTTAATGGAGAAAGTTTTTTGTGATATGTTTTGTTTCTGATGAATGATAGTTATTATAGATGTATTCATTACTATAAAATAAACACGCATACATTTTATTTGGGAAGTTAATCATTTGCAGTATATAGACTGCTTTACCCGATTGTTTAAAGCAAATATAATCGAAATCATTAAAAGCTAATATTTCTTTTGTAGCCAATATGAGTACAACTTGAGTACAGTCGCTTATAAATTCTACAATGTCTTTCTTTTATGGTAATTAGTTTAAGTCAAGGATCTAAACGTCCTATTAAATAAAGTCGGGGTACAAGTACAACTGAAATTGTAATGCTATTTACATAATAAACAAGGAGTTTTTTTAACTTTGTTGAAAGGAAGCCTTTGTATGTAAAACAAATATGTAATACATCGTGTATACCAAATACTGTAATAATTGGGAATTTAGAAATACTATTTAGATTAAACCATTACTAGAAAAAACCAAGGAATTTATTATAATACAGTAGTGAAGAAAACCTATTCGAACTCATTATAAAATATTAGAACAAATTTTTAAAGTGGGAATTGTTTAAGTCATAATGTATTATAAGAAACTAGCTGACCCGTGCGAAGCATTCGCATTCTAACTTACTTAAATCCCACTTAATTAAAGTACACACCGTATATTTAGTATCGTATAGTGCCTATATTAATTAAAAATAGCAATTTAGTGGCGTAACGGCAGCTCTCCAGCTGGGTATTCTTATCCTCAGTGTTGCCTACGCCAGGAAAATATCCCTTCAACTTACTTGATCTTGCATCACTGTTACTTTCGGATTCTCTATTTCTTTTTTTTTGTATTTTTTTTCGTATAATTGTATTTTGTATATTTTTCCGGTGTAGTGGTTAAGGAAAGCTTTAAAATGATGCCTCATTCATGTAATTTGATAATGTATTAAGGAAGTTATGGCGTACCGACAAAAAAATGGCCTTGAGAAATAATATATGTGATAATATCATTAAAAAAAAAATAATTAAAAAATAAAGAAAGCGCAAAAGAGTATGAACAAAATGTCTTGGGTGGATGAATATTAAATTTAGAAGCAAATTAAAATGAATAACACAGTATTTTCTGGTATATTATAATTATTTTATTGAATATTTAAATATCTAGTTTTTAAATCCGCTGAACAACAAGCCCCTTGTCCTTACTTCCTTGTTGTTATTGTAGAACTTCCTCTGGTATTTTCTTCCTTTTTTACAACAAAGTTAAAATATCATTTTATTTTACTCAAAAAAAATTAATAAAAATTAAAAATACAACAGAACATGATTACGGGAAGAATACATCAGTATAAAATCTGGCTTATGCTAGTTATATACGTTGAAATATATCTAGATACATTATATTGAATAGATACTCAAAGGAATAGATTACTAAGAACTCACAGTTGATTATATATTAAAAAATAAAGTTATATACTAGTAGTGTTTTCATTTACTTTGGATTTCAACGTGATCAACTGACAAAGGCAGAAGCCAGTTTACATTATGTTAAGATACATTAATTACATTATTTTGTTATTTTAATGTATGAACATATAACAAAAAACATTATTTTGCTAGAGACTCTATTACAATTCATACAGTAGAGACTCTAAAACAAATAGCGTCTTTTATGGTGAAATTAATAGGAAACGTTCTATTAATAGTAAAGTAATACACATATTTTTGTTATTTTTTGCTAATTTTGTTGTACATTTGCAGATAAAATTAGACTTGAATGTCTTTTCATTTCTATATTTCGTATAACATAGTTTACATATAACTTAAATAATATATAAAGTGTTCAAAACTTAAAGTCCCTTAATCCCTTCAATTACTTTTGTAACTGAAAATAAGTTAACAAAACTTTGTATTTATCTTGTGTTGCATAACAATAAATTTGATTTTACATAACTGTAACTCTATGATTTTGGGTGGCTTTAGGGGGGTAGGGGGTAAACAATTTCAAATGTAAAGGTAGGTTATGTAATAAACCATTGAAAAGCTTATTAAAAGAGAAAAGGGATGACGCAAACTAGATCTTACTTCGTATCTTACTTCGTTTCAAAGTAATGGACAAAGTTCTGGAAAATTATATTTTTATCATAACATGAAAGCAGGTTATTAATTCATTAATATGTTATTAATAAGTAAGTTGTAGGTTGAGGTTAAATGTGACACATTTAAAAAATATAAAATAGAAACAAATTTAATACGGTATCAATAATGTATCTGAGTTTCATGAAAAACATTGGTAAAAATGTAAATGGAACTGGGAATAGAACTCTTGACCTTTGCTCCTGACTTTCTCTACAGTATGCGTAATTGATAAGCACCACTTTTCATGACTTGTAATGTTAGGGTAGTATCACCTCCCTCATTTTGTTCCCTATATTTTTTGAGGTAGCACTCAGTTTTACCTTTTTACAAATGAAGACAAGATTGAAATGATTTTTTTACGGACAAGTACCTGCTTTGGTGTTACAATAAAAATATAATTTTCCAGATCGTTGATTGACCATTACTTTAAAAGGAAGGAAGGTATTAAGTTTGCGCCTTTCTGTTTCTCTTTTAAAAAGCTTTTCAATGGTTTTTACATGACCTACCTCTATATTTGAAGTTGTTAACCCCCCTTACCGACTAAGCTCTCTAAAATCATAAAGGGTCAGTTATATCAACAAATGTTTTCTGTTACGCAACACAAGGTATATACAGGGTGGGGCAGAATGGACTCCCTGATTTGAAGAGTGGATTGTAAAAGAACAAACAAAGATAATTTTAAAACGTTTTTATTTCCCAAAACTACATTCAATGCCATTTTATTTTCATTTGGATTTTAAAATTAGTTCATCCAGTTGACGATCTTGGCGAGCGATGCACATATTGAGTGGTTCAAAAAAGTTTTCGAAAACTCTTCTCAGCAAATCTTCTGATATTCCAGCGATGACATCTGTAATTGCCTCCTTAAGAGCTTCCAAGGTCCTTGGTCGAACTTTGTAAACCTCAGCTTTGAGATAACCTCAAAGAAAAAAATGGCATGGGCTCAAATCCGGGAGTGAGGTGGCCATGGAACATCGCCTCGTCAGGAGATCAGGCGGCCGGAAAACAGTCTTTGCAGGATTTGGCGTGAACAAAGGGCGGTATGAGCCGTGGCACCATCCTGTTGGAACCAAAAGGCTTGTGTGTCATATTGCTGACCATACTCTTCCATTTTAAGTTGAAAAAAGTTCTCCAGCATTTCACAATAACAGTAACAGTCAAACCTCGAGATTCAAAAAAGTAAGGCCCAATAATGCATATGGAGGACACGGCACACCAAACTGTCACTTTGGGGCTATGAAGAGGTCTTTGGTGAAGTTCACGAGGATTTTCAGTCGTCCAGTAACAAAGATTTTGCTTAGTAACTGTGCCGGAAAGGTGAAAATGCACTTCATCACTAGACCACAAAATAGCGTCGCGTTGCACAGAGGTTAAAATTTCATTACAAGCATCTGTACGTTTCACCCAGTCTTGTGGACTCAATTCTTGAACGACCATCATCTTGTAGGGGTGTAAATGAAGGTCAGTGTGTAAAATTCGTCTTACCGTTCTGGACGATATTTCAAGTGTAGCAGCATGTTTCCGCGCAGAGCACGATGGAGACTGTTCAATGGACGCTCTCACTGCCACGATGTTTTCAGGTGTCCTTACACTTTTAGGTCCCCCAGCTGATTTTCTAGGAAGTGCAGATCTTGTCGCCCGTACACTAGTAATCCATTTCCTAATGGTTTTAGCATCAGGAACTTTGTCATGACGAGCCAAACCAAACCGCCTACGAAAAGCCCTCTGCGTCGTCACCACACTATCATTGTTTTTAAAGAACGTTTCTATGACAAACCCTCGATGCTCACCAGACCACTGCATGGCGACTACTTAATGAAAATGGCGTTGATTCCCCCACCTAACGCTACTTCTCCCACTCCGCTAACCCACCTGCGAGCTCTATAATGAGTGTTTAAAAGTAGGGAGTCCATTCTGCCCCACTCTGTACAAAGTTTTGTTAAATTATTTTCAATAACAAAAATAATGATTGGGTTAAAGGGACTTTATGAACACTCTGTTATATAGGAATACACTAAAATGTATTCCTATATATTTATAACTAAAATAACAAAGTAATCTTACCATAATGAGAATGGATAAGTTATTTACTAAAACACTCTTTATAGGAGGTGGAGAGTTCTTAAGCAGAAGATAAACAAGGTTATTTTAAATTCAATTTAATAAGGTTTATCAGAATACATTATAATTAACAAGCATAATAATAAAAACTTATTTTGTAATATGATGAAACAGCACTGCTTTATTTTTTTATACCTTAACCCAATGAAAAACATAAATCGTTTGTCACATTAGATAAATGACTCTTAAACCTTACTGTTTTTGCAAAGTCAGAATGAAACTGCTCTTACGTTTCAGAATTGGATAGTTACTTAATAGACCAATGCACGTGCAAAATATACAGTTTATATTTATCGCACTTCAATTATTGAATGTTTATTTCTTTTCTGTTGCCAAGATGTTTTGTCGTATATTTGGTTTGATAATAAATTGTTGTTTATTTAATTTCTTATAATTTGTATGGTATTTTCAAATCACTGTTTCTATAAACATTCATAACTTTGAACGAGTAGAGTTTGTTTGGAGAGACATGCTGGTTTAAAAATAAAACATTTGAGTATTAATACATTAATTATATTATGAGTTACAATTTTCAATATAGTTTATTTTGAGTTTATTAAATTGGTTCAGCCTTAATTTATACTTTTTGTTGAACTAGTATTATTATTTTAATTTCTATACACCAAGTCAATGCCTTATATATTTAATTATAAGTTTAAACTTTAGTTGAAGCTGTAGTAATAGTAATAGTTTTTAATTTATCGTAGGCCTATATTTGGTTTATGATAATTAATTAGGACCAACCCACTTATATTTAATAATTTGTTGTAAATAAAATAAAATTTTAAAAACACTCAAAATCCACAACAATATTTTAACAAACTTTTACTTATTCCACTTTCACATAGTTACAGCCTTAAATTGTTATTGTTATTGTTTTATTTGCTTGATTTGTAATAATGAAAACAAACAGAATAAGTAGAACTTTACTCAACTTTTGACTTGAAATTCGGTTGGTAAATAATTTTTTTTCCTATATCTAAACAATTATGCCAATTCGGCTAAAAAGTAGTGGAGTAAAGATATAAATCAGGCAAATAAGTATTACCTAAGCTATTTTATAATGTATTATTATATATTTATAACTAAAATAACAAAGTTATAACCATAATGAGAATGGATAAGTTATTTACTAAAAAACTCTTTATAGGCGGTGGAGAGTTCTTAAGCAGAAGATAAAGAAGGTTGTTTTAAATTCAATTTACTTAATCCTGAAGGCAGGATTCAACTCACGTTCACACTCTCTTCACCTCTCGTACTTTATTTCCTTCCATAGTAAGCTAAATATTTTAAGCATTACATTTTATCGATACTAGAGAAGTCATTAGAAACTCAATGTTTTAAATGGTTATCATCATTTCTCACATCACAAACACAATTAATTAATATAATACACATTTTATTATTAGAATAAGTTAAATAGACTTTCTAGTATTGGTAACTTTGTGTTTATTTGAGGTGGGTTTAATTTCTGCAAGAATGAATTGTCTGATAATTTAATTTTGTAAATTCTGAAGGGAACATATTTTGGTTTTTTATAAATTATATTATATATAAAACGAAGAAGCTACAAACTTTCTTTGTAATCTTAAGTAATTTATTTGTGAAAAAGTAGGTATTACAATCTCAGAAAATGTTATCTAAAACATAAATTACATTACCAAGAATTTATTCAGCAAATCTGTTTTTAAATGTTTCTAAAAGTAAAAATAAAGATTTTAAAAAGAAAATCTATACACATATATATATACAGAGTGTTCATTTGCAAACTTCAAACTTGTAATAAAAGACTTATAGCCCAAGTATCAAAATTATGTAAACGGGAGTGTATAGTACTAATTGGGGGAATAAAAACAAATTTCGAAATGCGGGTGCTCACTCCCATGCCCCCTTACCCAAAGTCAAAATTTTTAAATGGCAACGTATACTTTGTGACACCTCAAATTTGACATCAGAAGCCAATTGTGTTATTTCTTACACAACAATTACTAACTACTACTTACTTCTAATAACAACAAAATTACTCGCTGAATACTGTTGTAAATCCTTTGTAAACTTTTAAATGTTCAAATTGGTAGCCATTGTTGTTCATAAAATAACATATTTTCAAATTCTTGCCTAACCTTTCTAAAAGTTTCTCTGGTTAAGCCCCTGCACTCAGCAGTGATCCTGTTTTTCAAGTCTTGAACACCGGTGGGAGTTGTTTTAAAAACTACTGATTTTAAGTGACTCCAGAAAAAAATCTAAAGCTGTTAAGTTTGCAGCCATTCAATTGATCCTCTTCTACTGATCCAGTGCTCCTGGTAGTGTGCATCTAGCCATTGTCGTACAGGAACGGCATAATGTGCAGGAGGGTCCATCTTGTTGAAAATAAAGCATATCCGCATCTAAATTTAACTGGCCTACTTCATTTACTGGTTTTGAAATGAAATGAAATGAAATATCTTTATTAGTCAAATAGTTACATATATACATGCCAGATTACAATTTTGACACAAGAACTTAAGACTAATAAAGTCAGACCCCGAGGTTTATAGAAAACCTGTTTGGGGTGATACATATGCAACTTAAAAATCTAAAAGACAAGAGCTAGAGAGAGAGGTAGCGGCTGATCGGTTACATTTGACAATTTCCCAAAATTGATTAAAATATATTCTTCTCTCAAAATGGTAGAACGAACAAAATACAAAAGGTACTTATTATTTATACGGGACAAATAATTATTACAAATAATATTAATTATAACAAAATAAGAAATATATACCTTAGTTAACATAAGAAACAAAAAAACAGAAATCCTACCCTAACAATTACATATTCTTACACCTACCAATAAAAAAACACAAACATATTCCTTATAAAACATATCTTATTCTAAACAGTCATAAAACATAGAAATATTGTTATGAAACAGAAGATATGTTTTTAACAATCTTAAGAATTTACTTAACCTGTTAACAATTTTAATTTGATGGGGCAAGCAATTATAAAACTTCGGAGCAAGATAGGTGAAAAACTTTTTATATAAGGTAAGTCTAGGTCTTGGGACATACGCATTCAATCTATTTCTAAGGATTACAGCAGGGTTTCGAATATCTTCTCGTTGTTTGTTACCTTTATTATAATAAACTTTTAATACCTTATAAATATACAAATTCTTTATAGGTAGAGTCTCAAGTTTACTATAAATAGGCAAAGCATGTTCCAATTTTGATTTATTATGTATAATACGAATAAATGAGTTTTGTTGAACAACAATTGCTTTCATTGTAGTATTATAAGTGCCTCCCCATAAGGTTAAAGCATACTCTACTCTAACTTCGAATTTACAAAGGCAAAGTACAATGTTCGTAATAGATTCTGACTACAAAAGGGTCTAAGTAAATAGAAAATTCTTGTGTATTTAATAACCTTATTTTTTATGTAATTTATGTGAATCTTCCAACTTAGCCTGCTGTCAACAAATAATCCTAAGTATTTAATTTCATCTACAAGAGCACTGGGCAAACAGTTGCAGTTTGGTGATGTACAATTAACTTCATGGTATTTGGGCGAAAAGTTTACACGTTTTTTATTATTTAAGTTAAAAATTAACGCTTGGGTTTTAGGGCTCATTGCCAAACAATTGTCGGTAAACCAAAGTCTAAGTAAATTAATATCGTTTTGCATACTGATTTGTAAATCTTGAAGAGTTCTAGATCTGTAAAACAGTGAAGTATCATCCGCGAATGCTGTTAACATTCCCTTAAAGATACCGTCACATAAACTATTTACATATATAAGGAACAATGGCCCTGATAACACAGATCCTTGGGGAATTCCATAGATTATTTCAACTTCCTCACTGAGTCTATCTCCGACCTTCACTCTCTGCTTTCTTCCAGAAAGATAAGATTTTGATAAAAACAATTCATATGCTACTCCTCTTATCCCTGCGTTATACATATTATCTAGGAGAATAGTGCGATCTACTGTGTCGAAAGCTTTCATCACGTCCACGAAAATTCCAGCACTAAAATCACCGTCGTTCATTCCTTCATAAACCTTCTCAAAGAAATTCAAAAGGGCATTTTCAGTATTCATCTTTTTTTGGAATCCATATTGATTTTTCCTAAAAAAACCTTCTTTCTCTAAAAAATTTACCAATCGAGATTTTAATATTTTTTCAAGTATCTTAGAAAAGATTGAAAGCAACGCAATCGGTCTATAATTACTAGGGCATTGTTTATCCGATTTTTTATACAGAGGTACGACAATAGCATTTTTTAAATCCCTTGGGAATTCACCTGAGGACATGCTAAAATTAATAAGCTAAACTAGGTGTTCAATTATATTTTCTGCAATACCTTTAACTATAACCGGTGT
>JAGFPH010024856.1:0-11157 GCA_018207615.1 Philaenus spumarius
GGGGTCCCAAAACGGATATTTCCACAAAAATCTCAACATCGATTTTTTTTGCGATCACTATACTTTCTCTATACTATAGTATAGTGAGAAAGTAAAAGGGACCTTATGATACAAGTGCAAATTTTCATGGTGTGTCATAAGGTCCCCTTTCTCAAAACCATCCAATTTCAATAATTTTACATTATAAAATGTGTTATAATATTCCAACAGACATATAACTCTGTATTATCAAGTTTTAATTTTAATCCAATGGTGTTGTTATGGCTTGGAATAACAACAATCTTCTGCTGCAATGTCTCGAGCAAAACATTGGATGTACTTGAACATTGGATTGTTTTAATGTTGATATCTTGATAGTGAGTGACAAAATTGCAGAGATTATTAATAAGGATGAGGGGGGGGGGGATATTTCTGATGACATCAGGAAAGTCTGTGAGGATTATAAAACGGTCCTAAAAACCTGTTTCTGTAACAATCTTTTAAGAATGTATGTAAAACTACACACAGTAATTTTTGTACATAATAAAAGTAACATTTTTGAAGGAATTGCAACCTTTCTAGAAAAATCATAAGTAACCGAAGTAAAGTTTATAAATAATTTTAAAATGTATAATTTTTTATTTAATTTTCTCCTCTTTAAATATTGTGGTAATTAAAAAACAGAAACTAATTCTGAATAATCAGATAACAAATAAGTAAGTCTAGTATAAAATTTCAAATATCTCAGTTTTAAGCTAAGTTTGAAAACGCACAAATTTACATGCGATTTCCCCGGAAAACAGCCGTTTCATAAATGTATATAAACTGCTGTAGACCTAACTACTTTTTTAAAATAAGATTAAAAATTATGTTTCTATTAAAAAAAAAAAATCTGAACAATTTGATACCAAATAACCTAATGTAAATGCAAGTACCACAGTTTTAAGCTAAGTTTAAAAGCTTAAACGCGATTTCCCAAAACCAAGGTTTACATTATTACTAGGGGAGACCCCTGCGAGCTCCGCACGCCAACCCTCGGTGGAAATTTCTAAAAACATACCTATGTTATGTTTTATCTATAGTACCGGGGGACCGAGCCATGCTCGGTGTTTGCTTGGGTGGTTAAAACAATACCTATAAAATAAACACATGTATAATTTAAAAAACAAATATTTTTTTATTTTGAACATTCTAACACTGTTAAACATATGTAATAAAACAAAATGTAAGGAAACATAAAAAAATTATTTTACGATACTCATTGCCTATGATAAAAATGTTAAGCAATCAAAATGTCATGGCAATGTTTAAGCTGGCAATCAAACAAACTTTGAATTTAATTGTAAGATACTGTTCTAGTATTGTTCAGCACTTCTGTCCATACAATATTACGGCTACAACGTGCATTTTCTGGAGGTAGATGTACTTTCAGTCCACTTTTACGCTTGACTCGTGAACATGCAACGTAGAGCATACCGTGCATGAACACTGGAGAAAGTAGATTCACCCCCACAAACTCCAGTGTTTGGCCTTGGGATTTGTGTATCGTCATTGCAAAAGCTGCTCACACTGGAAACTGATGACGTTGCATCGTGCATCCTAGCTGTGACTTGCTGGAGTCGAGGGTAATCCTTGGAATGTGAACTTCGCGACCTGCCATTTCGCCGGTGATGATTTTGGCTTTGATTAGATTATTGCACATCTCAGTAACTATAAGCCTAGTTCCATTACACATTCCTTCGGACACATCCAAGTTACGCAGAAGCATAATTATAGAGTTGATCTTTAATTTGAGCTTGTGCGGAGGTAGATCGGCAATATTAATTGAGTTTAGAAACTCCGTAGTGAATTGAAGCGCTCCATCTGGCTGGTCCTTCACGGTATCAAAACTTGCATAAATCTTTTCTTCCCCTGGTAGCATGTCAATTATTTTATTGTTTATATTGTGTCTACATCCTTGTTGAGTGGTGCAAGAATAGCTCGTTTCGCCATAGCTTCATAGTCACCCATTGAAAAACAAATCCCGTATACTTCTTCGATAAGGTTTTCATTCGAGACTACATCCTCTTGAAATTCGATTTCTCCCATTTCATTAGTCGGCAAGGTTCCATCTCCTAAATTAATTAAGAACTTTGCAAATTCTTCTTCTTCTCTGTCGAGGCGCATGTTTTGGTCCAGTGTAAATATTGTAAAATTCAGCCATAAGTTACTTCTCTTTATTGACAGGTCGAGTATTTCACTTTTATTCGCTCTGGTCTGGACGGGCAAGCACTGTCTGAAGTCGCCTCCTAGTACCATAATCTTTCCGCCAAACGGAACATTGTTTTGTTCGATTACTCGCAACAACTGGTCCATATTTTCTAACCCATATTTAGGCAGCATTGGTGCTTCATCTAGCATAAATACATCGATTGATGATAGCTCGTTTGCCTTTTCGGATCCTGGCTTTATGGATGAGATGGATTCGAAAGTAAGTGGTACTTGGAGACCGAATGTCTTGTGAGAAGTACGTCCTTCGGGAAGATTTATTGCTGCAATGCCTGTAAATGCCATGCACTTTACTGTCCTACGTTTACCTCGAATGAGGTGATAAAGACAAATGTACACAAAGGTTTTGCCGGTACCACCAGGTCCATCAACAAAGAAGCACTTCGCAGTATGCTGTTGGTTGTCAAGTGCAAACATGATGGCATCGACAATTTCACGTTGCTTTTCATTCATACGTAGGTACATTCGTTCTCCAAGCGAAGTTGACTCATCGGCCTCAAATAACTCTGGGTTTATAGGATTGTCGTACTGTTCGATGTCATCCATTCCAAATTGAGTAACCCAATATTTAAAATTTCGGCCTTCAGACGCTTCGTTGTTCAACTTGTAGGCGATAATCCTGTATGCTTGATTAATTCCTTCTTCAATACAGTAAACTTTATTCCGAGCTTCGTGAATAAAGTCCTCAGCCAATTCGTACTTAAACATCTCCCATAGTCGTTTTGGGTCTTCTGGCGAGCCTAGAATCAAGATCTGTGCAAAAAGTGTACGCATTGCTCGAGGCATCTTGGAGGAAGCAGATTCTATAAGGCCTTCAATCCACTGTTGGTCGTCATAAGTGAGTCCTCTGGTCAAACATTCTTGCTTGTATGTTGCATGATGTACTCCTTTCACAAAATATAGGTCATTGAAGCTTGTCGCGTTATGCATGTGAAATAGCAACATTCGTAGAAAATATAGCTCGGGTTGAGCGATGAGGCAAACGTTGTGGATTCGGCCTATGCAATTTGAGCATCGCAAACGCTCTTGCCACTTGCTGTCTTTTCCAATCCATCTGTAATGCTCGGGCTTACAGATGGAATATAGCTTACAGCTTACAGCTGTAAAAATATATAGCTTCTTTTGTTTTTCAGCCCCACGTTGGGCGCCATTTTGCAACGGAAGGTTACAAAAAATAAAAATGTATTTATTAAATTATAATGTGTTAAAAAAAATGAGGTTCGGTAAAAAATTCAAAAAATAAAAAAAAAATGTTTTAAATCAAAAATAAAAACGCTATATGTGGATTATCTAATAATTATTAATATCTCTCCTTCATCTCCTTCACTTATTCACCTTAAAACCAAAAGTCGTCGCTCATGTAATATTTCAAATCATTTATATACCTCCTAGGCCTATTGCCTTACTTCAACAATAAAATCATCATTTACCTAAACTCTCCACAACATCTCTCTCCCAACTTCAACGTAGAATAATATCATGTGCTTCACCTTACTATAACTCACCTTACTTTCAAAACCTTAAAAATCACCTTCACTTAACTCCCACAATACTAATAAAAAATAATAATCATAATATTTGCGATAATCCACATATAACCTCACTTATGCTCTGTTTGCATATAACTACTCATAATTGTTAATTACTGAAAAATATTTATTAATTAATTTGATTTCCTCAGGGGTGGAAACCTGGCTATCAAAGTACAAGCTAAATGGATGTTCGTGGTTGTATAAAGAAATTCAAGACATTGTGGCAAAAAACCTTTGTTTACTCAAACATATTTAAAAGTGAATGTTCACAACAATAAAAAGATATCAACATAATGGTACAAATATACAAACAAATCAAAGAACTATTTACAATCACATGAAACTTTTATCAACCATATCTCTCAAAAAGAAAAAATGACGCAACAGAAATTAAGAGAAGTTACTTTTTTAAAATAATCAAAATTTTATACTTGCAGACTAAAAAATGTGTCCTATGGCCATTATTACTTACTGCGTTATATTCGTCGCACTGTTATTTACCTAGGATTTTTCGTCGTTAACACAATTCACTCGATATGTTCTGAAGCCTATCTCGCGTTAGTTCTGTTGAAGCACATGGAACAGTTACATGTTGAAAAACACTCAATTTACATGATCAATTCCAATTCTTACGATAACACAAACTCAAAAGTATATATTCTTTAGTTTGTGACCAAACTTGTCACCATTTCGAAACAAAAACTACATTTTTTGTGTAATATTCCTCGCCGGCCTTATGCAACGCACATCAATAGCTACGCCATCTTGGTAGAAGTCTTCTTGTTTTAATACGTTCTCTCGCGTTACCAATTGCTTGCTTGCATGCGTCTTGTCACGTACACAAGTTGATGCCCTCTCTCTCTTTTAATTGCTTCCATGATCATTGTATATGGAGTTTCTTATTATACTGAGATCTCGATACATGTCGAATTGTGTTATGTTTTGTTATATTTTATTTTTATTATTGAACTGTTTATAATTTTAACTGTTGCTTTATATTGTTCACCTCAAACGCACTTCTCATTGAAACAAAATCTCTTATATAATTTTCACATTTTTACATACGTTCATATATTAACATATTCTTTAAGTCTGCTTTTATATTACCTACTTTTACAGTCTGCTCTTATATTTTATTATTTATTTATTAAAAAAATGATTCTATTGTAATTATTTTGCGTCATTAAGAAATATATATATAAAAATTATAAATGGTTAATATTATTTAAGTATTGCGTCATTTATTTATTTAGACCAAACCTCTGTGCTTTTAGACACTATAGGAAACTGCTGTTTTATTTCTCATCGTATATTTTCTCTGTGACATGGCTGTTAGTGTTACAATCTACCAGTAATAATAGTAGTTTACTGGATCTCCTTGGCGTTCTTTCTCTTTCATCGACGCGTTGTGATGAAAGTACGCTTCAAGTGTCGAGCCCTTTTGACCAATATCAGTTAAATCTTCTTCGGGTTGAGCCATGTTGATAGGTCGGTAATGACCTTTCAAGTGGATGGCTAAGCGCTGGACGGAGTGGCTCTTCTTTTGTATTTCAAACCCAAATAGTCTCCAGCATGCTTCTGGGGGGGAGATATATCTCGTTTCGACATAGGTTTCTGCTTCATTATACATGATCTGTTTACCGTTCTCGGTAATCTTTATTCTAGCACAATCGTGTCCCTTGTAAATGTACTTATAGAGATATTTCACCGCTCGGATGCTAACGACATATTCAACATTTATATGGCAGTTGTACTTCTTTAACATATATCCATTGTATGGAGCGACATGGCGGTTATCTCTAGTCACTCTGCGCCCTTGACTGTCTTTGCGGTATACAGCTTGATCGTGCGAAAATTCCTCATTGTGTGGGTCCAATGTTGGGATGTATCGGCGTCGGTACTTGGGTTTTTTATCGTCCACGAGAGACGTAAACTCCTGGTGTTCCATCGGATAGCCAAAGCGACATTTATATCGTCCATTTTTTACGACCATGCATGGTGCCTTGTTGTTGTGTTCACCGCAAGGATTATGGGTCATCCATTTTAGAACTAATTGTCGGAGTTCTTCATCGTTTTCGGGAATTTCTGCACATATGATGTCGTCGATCTCCTCGGCACTTTGTATTTTATCGTCCCTTGCCATAATTATTAGTAAATGCATGTGCGGCAAACCACGCTTCTGAAACTCGATCGTATAGACATACGCAGTTGCCCTTTCAAGTATTTGCTTCTTCATAATGTCGTCAACAATATGTCCAAATTTTAGCTTGGTAATTCGTGCAACGAGGTCTGGACGGTCTTGTGCCAACTGCTGAACAACGTTTCCATTGCCTAATTCAATTTGCGCTGCTTGTCGGAGTTCTGGCCATTCTGGATTACATGTCACTGTTATGAAGTAGTCAGGTGATTCGTGCCTTCGCACAATAGCCATTGCATCTTCGAAGTGCTCTGTGTAAAAACGCGTAGATCCAGGAAATGAAGACGGAAGAATTACCTTTGCGCCAATAGTTGCATCCTGTTTAGCAGCCAAGTCATTGAGCATGCGAGACACCCCGGCATAAGATTCAGCCATGAGCTTCTTCTGGTTGTTTTTTATAAATAGGATTCTGTCACGCTCCACGCGTATGTAGGTGTCGACGACATACTGCTGAAAAAGACGGCCGCCAAAATGAAGTGCGTTAAAGGTCACGAGCCATAAGTCTAGGTCAGTTCCTGCACAATCCACTGGAAGAGGCTTTGCATGATTTGGACGAAAAGCTAGACGGTGTTGAGCAAATTCTAATCGAGTCATACTCAGTCGGCTTGGATACGGCCTCTGCAGCAGTTATCCAACAGACCATCCAAAATTCCCTTGTGGATAAAAAAGTGGGTAGCTAAACGGCTCTATGCGGCTGTCAGTGTTCTTAAGCGTGATAATATCCTTTCCTCTTTCTCTCACTACCATTTCGTTTTCTGGAAAGCTTTGGTCAGCATTTAGTGTGATGACAGCTGCTACCTCGTTAAACGTTGATGAGTTGAAACGTCTTGGGTCGTCACCTTCACGGGCTGTAATCAACATGTGCACTTTTGGAGGTACAATTCCGGAAGCAATTGACAGTTGGTTAGCTTCGTCGACTACTTCCCGCATCATCATAAATCCTCGTACAAACGGGTTCTGGTCACGCATAATTTTTTCCAAAAGTTTAAGAAGTTCCTGGTTTATTCCACCACTGATTGGATGGTTTGTTCGTTCTGCTACCGCTTCGTTTGCATCTAGAAAATACATTTGTCCATAGCGGGGCTGTTCGGTATTTCCGGCCGCATCTAGTGCAGGTTGGGCCGCAATATTCATCTTGTGGTATATAAGTCCGCAAGCCGTAAAGCTGTAGATTCCGCGATTGTTAAATGTTCTGTCATCAGCTACATTAAATGATGACAGAGCGAAACACGCATCAATATTACGGATTCTAGAGTGAAATTCTGAAGAAAGGGGATGTTGCCGAACAAACAGCAGTGCCAGTTCGTTTGGGAAGGTTGTTGGTGTTTGTAATATTCGACCATGCAAACAGCAGTCACCGAATGAGTTGATGTTGGTTTGGTTTGTTACACGTTCTTCTGGGAAATGTAAGGCGCCATCATGAATACACTTAACGTTGAATGGCCCAAGACTTGAGTATACGACATCTGCTGTTGTTGCAGTCTTGTAGGTTGGGAGATGGTTGGCTGCAGAAACTCGTTGAATTCGTGCATGACGACGGCGATCTTCTTCTCAGCACCTGTTTTGTTGTTCTTCTATTTCATTATTACGGCGATTAAGAACTCGGAAGTGTTCTTGTTCGAGTCGACGATTCCTCTCTTCTTCACTTTCGTTCATCCGTCTGCATGAAGCTCGTAGAAGTTCTCCACCCAGACGACGATCCCTTTCTTCTTCTGTTTCGTTTATCCGTCTGCATGAAGATCGGAGACGTTCTTCTTCAAGACGATGATCCCTTTCTTCTTCAGTTTCGTTGATCCGTCTGCATGAAGATCGGAGACGTTCTTCTTCAAGACGATGATCCCTTTGTTCTTCAGTTTCGTTGATCCGTCTGCATGAAGAACGGAGACGTTCTTCTTCAAGACGATGATCCCTTTCTTCTTCAGTTTCGTTGATCCGTCTGCATGATGAACGGAGACGATTTTCTTCAAGACGATGATCCCTTTGTTCTTCAGTTTCGTTGATCCGTCTGCATGAAGATCGGAAACGTTCTTCTTCAAGACTATGATCCCTTTCTTCTTCAGTTTCGTTGATCCGTCTGCATGAAGCTCGGACACGTTGTTCTTCAATATGACAATTCATTTCTTCTTCACTTTTACGTTCGAAATACGTTCTATGCATTGTAATTTTGCTATTCGAGTTGGCCGCGATACTGCTGGTGTTACAGAAACAGACAGTTCAGCAACTGGTGGTTCAGTATTTGAAGGTTCTGATTCCGGAATGAGCTGAGTTTGTGTAGAACGTTCATCGTGGTGACATGTAAATTGGTTTGACCGTTTACTTTTAGGTGGTCTTCCTCCAGGCATAGTGAATTAAATAATGTAATAAATTTGTTTGAATAAATAAAGCTCCACACATAACTGACACAGAAAATAATATATTCAAAACAAAATAAATATCCTATACTCTAATAAAATAAAAATACATAAACAGAAGTAGTTCTCCACAAAAACCTATATATATTAAAGGTTATAAATTAACACAAAATCAGCTAATAATGGAAAAATATGATAGGAAACAGCTGATGGAAATATTATAGGAAACAGATGATCTTTGTCTTATGTATCCTATTGATTTCTCGGGTTGTTAAAAATCTCCATCAGTATAGGTAGGTTTAGATAAAGTCTGTTGTTGTTAAATTGTATTTATTTTAACTACAAAATAAAAATATATTTAGATACCGTATATTATAACGAATACGAAATTTTAACAAATAGGCCTTAAATTTTATAATCCTACAAATAAATTATATTGTACACATTTACCGAGATAAAAATCTCCATCAGTATAGGTAGGTTTAGATAAAGTCTGTTGTTGTTAAATTGTTAAATCACGAGTTAGTAGGCCCCCAGTGAAAAATCACAGACAGAATAATTGGATACACATCAGAAATACATCATGTAAAAAAAATACTATTTAAAAACAACAGACTTTATTTATGCCTACGTAACTATTGCTGCTGGTAATTTTTAACTCGGTAAATGTGTACAACTATAAGGATTATAAATAAAACTGTAGGCCTATTTGTAAAAAAATGTACTATTTACTACTACGCTGGGTTTTGTAGTATTACAGATGAGTGGTGAAATCAGCTGTTATATTATACAATGTATAAATAAATAAACTTAATTAACTGAACTAAATCAAAATATTAAAATCAGTTAAGTATAAACTTAATTAACTGAACTAAATCAAAATATTAAAATCAGGTAAGTACTGTTTTGTAGGCCTACTCGCTCATAACTCGCGAAATATTAGCACGGGTCAACTGATTTCAAGCTTAAAACAATTAATTCTAACCTTTAAGACAAATTATTTATGTTTAATACTTACAAAAATAAATTTAAACGAGCAAATTAAATGGAAACATTTATAGGAGTTAGCTGATGGAAATATTATAGGAAACAGCTGATGTTTGTCATATGTATCCTATTGATTTTAAATTACATAACCCCAATGTTAAAAATTTTCAATTTTCAAATGAGTTTTTCAGAAAAATACGAGTTTTCCTGAGGTAGTGGTTTTCACCAATCGATTTTTTAGTCCCAAAAGCCTCTAACCCCAAACTTCCAGCAAAATCCTTCCGCTGGATCTCGAGATTGCTCGTACAAACACACAAACAAACCAACAAACAAACAAACAGACATTGCTCGTATTAGGGTATAGGACTAATATTATAAAAGGTAAAGAGTTAAAGTTTGTTTTTTTGTTTGTATGTAGGGGGTAATCTCTGGAACTACGAACCGATTGAAAAAATAGTTTTACTAATAAAAAGATGCACTATCCCTGAGTAACATATAGGCTATAATTCATTTAGGTAAAACCTTTTTTATTTCAATATTTGTAAATGTAGTCGGAAAAAAATGTTAGGTTAGGCCTAGAATGATAAATACTAAAGCATGTATTTACATTTATTACCACAGCAACCAATTGAATAAAATAACAGATAATATTATTGTTTGCTTCAATATTTCCATTAACAGCCATCTGATTTCAAAATTTGAAGCAATTATTTTTTGTATTTCTAGCTTTTAGGTTAGGGTTTTAAAGTGTAGACCTGAGCCTTGATGGTTCTTTTAACCATTATTAACTGCTGTTATGAAATATAAGAAATAATTTGGTTTGGACATTTAACATTATTTACCATCTTAGTTTTGAGATTAATATTAATACTACACCTTTATTATAAATAAAATATAACATATGTTTTTAGAAGGTTCCGTTGGGGGTTGGCGTGCGGAGCAGGCAGAGGGGTCTCCCCTAGTTTATAATAAAAGTGTAGGATTAATAATAACCTCAAAACTAAGATGGTAAATAATTTTAAATGTTCAAATTAAATTATTTCGTATATTTTATAACAACAGTTATAATAAACATTAAAAGAAAAAGTAAGGCTCAGGTGTAGGCCTACACTTAATCAAAAACCTAACCAAAAAGTTATTCACTATCAATTACAGTGTATTATCAATAAATAGGCCTACTATATGTCTTATTTATTTTTAATTAGGATGTAACATAGCTTTTTCTTATTTTTAAATTCTTTAACGCAAGTTTTTATTGGTTTGTGTGAGTTGAAACATGTGTAGGTCCAGTATATAGGCCTAACTTAAAATATCATTTTGTACTAAAAGCTGGATGTTATAATCAATTATTGTTTTATCTGTTATTTTATTCAATTGGTTGCTATGGTAATGAATGTAAATACATTCAAGAAGTTGTTTCATCAGTCTAGGCCTAATCTAAAATTATGTTTAATTTACTATAAACATCATTATTTACATCCACGAAAGCAGCTGGATTAGTTTGTTTCTTATTATAATCAGCTGTTTTTTATAGAAATGGTTTTTAAATTCGTTCCATGTTAATCTTGTGGGGAAAACCCGACCATTGACATTAGCTCACGCCATTAAGGATAAGAACTTTTGACATCTAAAACCTTATTGCAAAACTTCGAAATGAGACGAATTTTTTGACAACTCAAACATTAAATTTGGTCCAGAAATAAGGGAGGAGTTAAGTTCACAAATAACTGCTTCACATATTAAATAATATATAATTATACCTTGCGTTTTGTGATCTAGCGTCCTTTTAGGTTGACGACCTCGGTTTCAACTGCACTGAGTCATTTTCAAGTCACTTATATAA
>JAGFPH010024858.1:0-11156 GCA_018207615.1 Philaenus spumarius
CGCCGCAACGTGTGGCATTTCTCTCACAAAAGTTGGTGGATGTAATAAATTTGGCGCCGCAACGTGAAGGCTTTTCCCAATCTTACCACAAATAACTCCTTATTTTAAATAGATATAGAATTGTATAGTAATAGTTGTTGTATATATATTGTTTAAGTTGTGATTTAAATTAATATGGAAAACCAGCCTACATATAACCTTAGGACTAGCATCAGCCTAACTCAAAGGGCTCAAGAGTCAGGAGGCTTGCCTAATTTTCACTCGTCCCGCCGAAATGAAGACGTGATCGCGGATTCATTAGGCGAAACGATGGAAGGGTCGCGGATTCCCGATATAAGCAACCGCCGGATGGAAGACGTGTCTTTAGGAGAACGGAGTTTAAGGGAAGAAATGTTTACCGATCTTATAGGCGAACCAGAGCCGGATAATGTAAATGTTAGAGCAAGTCTTGAGCCAGATACAATAAATCCAACCGACAACGCAACCCCCTCTAGAACTTCAACCCCACCCTTAACGATTGAAGATATGTTTTTTAATATTAGCCAACAATTCCAATACCTAAACCAGCAAATATCTAGTACTCATCAAGAAATTAAACAAATATCTGGTACGAATCAAGAACTTAAACAAAAAATATTAGATACAAATCAAGAACTTAAACAACAAATTTTAAACACGAACCAACAAATATCTAGTACAAATCAAGAACTTAAACAACAAATTTTAGACGTTAATAACAAATCCACCGAACAATTTAAATAAATTTTAGACGCAAATCAACAATTCAAACAACAATCCGAAAAACAAATTTCACAAGTAGTTACAGAAATGCGAACGCAATATTCTAATCTCAAAGAAGAATTTACTTACGCACAACAACAAACCAAGGCCGAATTCAAATTACAAATTGATCAACATACAGAACATTTAAAATTACATGTTTCGGAAACACAAGAACAAACTAAAGAAGAATGCAAACAATTGGTTGAGAAAAACTACCGCGAAATTACTAATACCTTGCAGGAAGAAAGAGTTCGAATACAAAAAATTGAATTAGAGCAAAACCAACAAATTGACCGGATCGGACAACTCGTTTCAACCAATAATGATCGTGTTGAAAAGTTAGAAAAATTTGTAAAGGAAGACCAAACCCTATCCTCAAAAAACATCCATGTAGTTTGCGGAAGACAATTTGATGGGGCTGCTGATAATAATATACCTAAATTTTATGGGAGAGAACATAACCCCACAGAGATATTGAACAAAATAAAAAAGTTTCATGAGAGAAGGATGGCATTTAACCAGGGCAGCGATTCGAATATCCACCTAACCGACAATCTAGACATGTGTTTAGAGGGACATGCATCTAGATGGTTTAGCTTAATTAAAAATAACATCAACTGTTGGGAAGATTTTCAGGAATATTTTGAGAACAAATATTGGAGCCGAGAGATTCAGAGAGGCATTAAATATAAAATGGAGAAAGAGAAATTTAGACCATATGGAACACTGACCCGTGCCGAATACTTCACGGAGCGAGTTATCACGCTAAAGGCTATGAATCCACCCCTATCTGAGGATGAAATTGTTACCTGCCTAGCAGAACACTTCGAAGACATAATCCAAGACGCAAGGAGAGTCCAATGTATTAATGGAATAATGGACTTCATTTCGTTACTCCAAAGGGAAGACGTCAAAGATAGCCAGAATAGATCCCATCGAGAGCAACGCCCTATATCACCCCTGATGCGAAAAAATCCCTCTCAACCACGCGAAACACACTTCAGTCCCCGAACAACTTTCCAATTCACCCCTCCACCAAATTTCCAACCCTATAACCGACTAAATAATTTCCAACCCTCAAAATATCGATCCCAACCCTCAAATAAAAACTATCAAAACCACCAGCACGTTTTTCACCCCCTCAATCGCCCCGAAACCGAAATTTTAACCCTACCACTGTCCAACCCTACCGCAACAATTACCCCAATCCTTCAAGACCCCAATTCCAACCCCACAACACGCCTCGATATCAAAATTATCCGACCCCCGAACAAGCAAATGTCTGCCATGCAATAGCCGAACAAGTTAAACCCCCAACCCCACTTATTACATGCTCCTCAACGACAAATACGTCAAAAAACTAGAAAGCACAGTAAATGTCCCAGGCCTACAAAAAGATATAATTCATTCCCTCATACCCCAGAAAAAACAAAACGACATTATCCCTGTGCAACAAAAACATCTCGGAAATATTAGGCCAATCCAAGAAACTAAAATTAATCAAAACAACCCCTCTAATAAAATAAATTTCATTAGCACAATGTATTGTGATCGAGAGTTTTTACTCGAAGAAAATCAAACTGAAAAAAGTTTAAATACAAATATCAATCAAATTAAATGTCCTGAAATCACCATCCAAATCGGATCGACGAAAACCTTAGCTTTAATTGACACAGGATCAAACATAACCTGTCTGTCTCAACAATGGTTCATAGATAATAAAGATAAAATCGGAAAATATGAAGAACTGCCTACAACAAATATACAAATCCACACGGCTGTAGGAACGAAGACCCGCAGAGTATCTAGAATAATTATGATAAGAATGAAGATAGAAGGAGAAGAATTATATGTTAATATGTTAATTGTGCCGAATTTAATTAGAAACATAATATTAGGAATGGACTGGATAGTAAATACAGAGACGGAAATAAACTTTTATACGAAATATATAAATATGAGAATAAATGATAAGCGAATCGTTATAAAGTTTGAGGAGGCAAAGCAAGAAGGAATTCTATGTTATATTATTAAAGAAAACACACCTAATTATGATACAATGAATAAAAATGAAGAATACAACTATGTAAACGAAGATAATCAACAACGCGGCGCAAATAATCTTATCAATATTTTAGATGAATCCACTATAAACAGCACTTTAAAAGAAAATCTTAATCTAGGACCAGAACAAAAATTAGAGTTAACTAAATTATTACTAAATTATAAACATATTTTTTCGGACGCTCCAGGACTTTGCAATAAATACACCCATTCGATCCAAATTATAGAAGACAAAAATTTTAAAAGCCAATTTTACCCGGTACCCCTGATGTACCAAGAAGCAGTAAATAAAGAAATAAAAAGGATGTTAGATTTACGAGTTATCGAACCATCACATAGCAGTTTTATCAACCCTATTATCCCCATAATTAAGAAGGATGGAGAAATACGCCTTTGTCTCGACGCAAGGAAGGCAAATGAAATCACTGTTCCCGATTATGAACAAAATCGGAGCATTAATGAATTATTAGCAAAAGGAGCAGATGGCAAGTGGTTAAGTACGATTGACCTCACCGCCTCCTACTGGCAAGTCCCGTTGGCAGAAGAATCACGAAAGTACACTGCTTTTCAGTTTAGAGGACATACCTATCAATATACCGTTACCCCATTTGGAATTTCCACATCGCAAGCCGCCTTAGTTCGTGCCTTAGACGAAGTTTTTGACGATTATATAGAATCTTTTACCATTATTTATATTGATGATATATGTGTCATTTCCCCCGATTTTCAAAGCCATTTATCCCATCTTTCATACATTTTCCAAAAATTAGCCGATGCCAACATGACAATAAAATTTTCTAAGTCCCTTTTCTGCCGAAATTCTGTCCCTTTTCTAGGCTATACGCTAACTTCAACTGGCCTACAAATGAACAACGACAAAATCAAACCTATACTCAATTTTCCAACCCCACGAACCCGCAAACAATTAAAATCTTTTCTTGGCTGCATAAATTATTACAATAAATTCTTAAATAAATATTCCGAAACCATACAACCCCTTCTGCGCCTAACTTCAAAGAAAATTAAATTTAATTGGACCCACTCAGATGATGAAACCTTTAACAAAATAAAAGCAATGTTCCTGGGCACCCAAATTTTACACCACCCTAATCCTCGACAACCCTTTTATTTACAAACCGACGCCTCAGACGTCGCCATTGGAGGACATCTTTATCAAATTAACGAAGAGGGAGAGAAGAAAGCAATTGTGTTTTTATCTAGATCGTTACAAGCGACCGAACAACGGTACACCACTACCGAAAAGGAATTATTAGCTATAATATATTGTCTGCAAAAAACTAGATATATTACCTACGGGACAGATTTAACTATACTCACCGACAATCACGCCCTTACATTTCTAAGAACTTGTAAACTTCTAAGCGCTCGCTTGACGCGATGGATTCTAGCACTCCAAGACTACACTTTTAAAATACAACATTGTAAAGGAAGCGAAAATTGCACGGCCGATGCCCTAAGTCGAATACCTCCGACCGACGATATAAATTCCTCGGAAGATCAATCCAAATTAATTATGGCCTACATTGAAAGGACCCAAGACCCCCGTTTGTTAATCGAATTACGCAACATTTCCAGTCATCAACAAGCAGATCCAAATTTATTCGAAATTATACAATCCCTCCAGGAATCAGAACAAATCGATAATAACATCATAGAAAATAAACCTTATAAAATATACGATAATATACTTTACCAGCAATTAAATTCAAGATGGCTAATCAATGTCCCTGAGAAGTTAATAAATAGATTAATCTGGGAATGCCATATTTACTATTTACATTGTGGCGCTAAAAAATGTTTCGACATTCTACGCGAAAATTTTATATTTAAAAACATGGGACGACGCATTCGCACGACACTCGCTACATGCGATATATGCCAAAAATGCAAAAGCAACCCCCACCCCTCTATAGGAGTATCTACAGGCATAACATGCACAGAGAAAAATTACCACCTTGCAGTCGACATTATAGGACCCCTTCCGACAAGTATTGGCAGAGTCAAATATATATTCATCGTCCTAGACATATTCACTAAATTCGTCAAACTATATACTATGAGATGCGCGAATACGAAAACTATTTTACAGAAGCTTACACAACTACATTTCCCTATATTCGGCATACCAAAAAATATACAGAGCGACAATGGTACGCAATTTCGAAGTCAAAAATGGAAAACTACCCTAGAAAACCTTGGAATTAAATTAATATTCAACCCGTATTACCACCCAAAAACTAATATGGCCGAGCGTCCAATACGCGAAGTCAAGAGGTGCCTACGAACATATTGTTCAAGAAAACACAAAAACTGGGCCAATTATATACCTGACATTAACGACATGCTCAACGAAGTTTATCACGAAACCACAGGATATACGCCTAATGAATTACAATTAGGAAAGAAAAATATACGATTTTGGGAGCCCTATTTAAATAACTGTTTCAACAATGATGTACCAACCGACGTAAAATTAATTCTGGCGAAAAAACGTATCCAAATTAAGCAAGAAAAACGAGCTAATAAACAAAATTCTAAATTAACACCTACAATTTTCGAAATTAATGATCTAGTATTAATCAAAAATTTTCCCCAATCTAATGCAGCAGAAGGAGAAACATATAAATTATTTGAACTATTTTATGGACCCTATAAAATATACAAGAGAATCGGTCAATCAACCTACTATGTCTGTGATTTAAATAATATTAATATTAAAGGTCCGTATCATGTCACAGCGCTGAAACACTACCAATGCATCGAATAGCATACAAAACACAACGTAAGACCAGCTGTTCTCAAATTGAGGTCAATGACCTACTTCCAACAGAAGAGCAATTTCCAATCATATGCCTACAGTAACAGCGGAAGACAAACTACTTAAATATATTTTTCATTGTTAGTTTTAGTTCCATGAAAACATTTATACAAATATTTTCAAGGAAAGTCACCAAGGGGATAATTGTAACAATTCAAAATATACCACAAAATTATTAACAAGCCAAAAGAATCATACATTAATGTATTTCAACTAAACACGCATGAGTGCGAGAGAGACAGAAGATTGATAGTAAAAATCATTCAGAAACAATCCGATCGACGACATCTAGCGGACGGAATTGCAAGCAACAAATTAACAAGATTCTAAAACACCCGACTTTCGATAACATTTTACGTAATTAATAATATTTCCAGACCTCGTATCCCTATCTTTCCTATATCAAAATTCATCTAAATTAATCAACCAATCCATCCAAATTATAAGATTAACTCCATCAACAAGCGTTCGACCGAAACTCACTTTTTTAATCCACTCGAAATCAGACCGGCAAACTAAAATCTAGGCCATATCAGAAATACAATCATCGATCCTAAGAGAACCAAAATTCAAATCAAAAAATGAAGAACACCATTAGATAGAATGAAAGATTCTTCATCAAAAATGTCTTTGGCAAAATTTTATAGGAAATACCGTTAAGCCATAACAATCCATTGAAAGTCGACGAAACAACGGCTAAAGTAGATAGAGGAAGACGACATGTTTATTAAGCCCCGCCCACAGTCATGTGACCGCTTGCAACGCGGAAAACACCAGTTTAAAAGCCAAATGTATAGTTTTAATTGTAAATAGTAGATGTTAGAAAATAATTTGTACAAGGAGCTATTTTGGTATTTTTATGCAATTTTCTTATTTAATCAATTTCTTTTAATTTTATTATTCCATATTAGTTGTTAAACAATATTATTTCAAAATTTAATCAAAACAACACCAAATAAATACACTACATTTTAAATTACACTTTTCTGTACAATAATCCAAACCCCAGAAGATACGAAATTCATCAGGCCTTATGTACCCATTTCCTGAAGGCCCAAAGCAAGCCACTTTTGATCCCAGGATTTTAATTGTTGAAGAGACGCCTAAGAAGCAAGACCTATGACCAACGCTCTCCAATAAATTGAAGATTATTAGTGTTCAAACTTTGTCTACGTTTAAATAAATAACTTACCTTAACTCAAGTGAAGTGTAATAATAATAAATAATCATTTAAAGTCCCATAACCAGAAGAAGAAGTTATAAACTGGGTGAGATCTATCCATAGGCCTATAAGTACTTACCTGAATTAACTCTATCTATATTTCAAACCATCCATCAGTGAAAACTTTAATATTACATATTTTGGAAAGACTTTGTAAAATACTTTTATAAGAAGAATTTGTTTGGACCATCAGTATAAATTTAACTTCGATATAATTCCCCTTTTGATACACCTACATACACATACATTATAACACATTGTACTATTTTCCTTCCTCCTTTTCAATTTTTATCTTTATCTAGAATAACTGTTTTTTAGTCATTACTTTGTTTTCAATAAAATAATATTGGGAAAAGTCGGCACTGACCCCCCGAGATACTAAGAGTGTTATAAAGATTATAACGAACATTTGATTTGAATTAACTTGTTTTGTGAATAATTGTACATATATATATTAATTTTTCTTTCTTTCAATTAAAGAAGTATTAAAATTGTAAACCTATTTTGTGTTTTGAATTGCATTGGTAATCTAATAGTATTATAACTTAGTTCCACAACGTGGGCTATTAAATTTGATAATTTAACTCAAGTGGAGTGTAATAAATTTGGCTTCCACAACGTGGGGCATTTCTCTCACAAAAGTTGGTGGATGTAATAAATTTGACGCCGCAACGTGTGGCATTTCTCTCACAAAAGTTGGTGGATGTAATAGTTTTTAAAATAGGTATAGCAAAAACCAATTGTGTTTGTAACTTATGTACCAATTTTTAAATCGATATGTTCAAAAATGTCGAAAATGGATTCCAACGAATCCAAAGGTGTTGTAGTTAAAACGAGATAGGTAAAACAGTAGACTATATTCAAGAGCCTTGTTTTTAAAAAGAACTGAAAAAATAGTTCATACTTACTGAGAATAATACTACCGTAGTGTATTCAACTTGAAAAACAAATTTGATGTTGATATTCTAAAAAATGACGAAACTGGAATAGCGAAAGGGCTACAGCGTTCGGTAAGCAAAAAATCGTGAGGTTCGTTGATAAATCTGATGGCTCTAGCTCATCAAATTTTTAAGATACCAACTTGAGTCTTGGTATATAAGTTAAAAATAAGTTTTTCACTTGCTATTTCGATATATTACAAAATGGCCAACTTAGATTTGCTATACGTATGGACGGAAATGATCGTATAAAGACACATTCATTAATAATTATGCGTTCATCAATTTGATGGCCTATTTAGTTTAAAATTATCGTAGATGTATAATTTTTGTATATTATATTTATACATATATTGTTTATGTATATTTTAAATTTCATACAAAGTGGATGATTATCTTTAGAGAAAATTGATTTTTAAGACAATTTAATCTAGACTGCTTATATGCTAATACGCTGGTCTTTGAAATTGTATTATTTTGAATATAAAAAAGTTGAATTCTTAGAGAAAACGGCAGCCATTTTGAATCCGCTATGTTGAATTTTCATATTTTATATGAATCAGTTCCTCCTAAAAACCCCCAAATAACCAGTTTTCTTTTTCTTTGAGACGCATTTTTTTTATTGGAATATATATATTTGGGCAATTTGTTAGATGATTATTATGTGTTATAAAAAAAAACATGACATCGTAAAGCTGACACTTTCCTCTTGAAAACGCCCTATTACAACTATTTATTTAATACATTATAACTGTGTAATAGTTTATAATGTACTGAGCCGCGCTTAAAGAAATAGGTCTTCAGCCGTGCGGCCGAGTAGTGCTGCTGCGAAATAATACTTGCTTAATCGATTTTTTTCCAGACAAACCATTTCTCGGACGAAAAAATACAAAAGATCTTTTTTATTAAAAAAATACTTCCACTACACGGTGGTATTTTTATTTTTATTTATTTTCATCCTAGCTCGAAATATTAAGGAATTTCGAGAAAAAAATGTTTTTCGGTTTTTTTTTTTTTGACTTTGGGAAATCGAAAGACTGGTAAACTTTTTTTTATATTAATCTACATACTTTAAGGTTCTTATAAAAAAAATCTGCCGTATTGCAAATTACTGATAGTTGTGACCTACACCGACTGGGCTATGTAGGCTACATTTTATTTTTAAGCCGTCTTAAATATAAATAGTAAATTAGGATTAAATTTGAGATTTATTTGAATTACTTTTGATAAACAAAACAACTTTAAACTACAATTTTATTGATATTTTACTTTGCGATTTATATGAAGTGAAGATTAAATTTGAACATGATATGTATTTACTGACTTTGTCTACAGTTTGTAAGTTATATATTTATTTTGTAGTTGTCTTCCATATAAATTGTCAACTAGGTTAAATTTGATATGTAATTACAGTACTGCGTTTAATATAGACTATACTTTTATTACTTTATTATTGACACTTTACTTTGAGATTATTTTATCATGGAGTGTCCTATAATATGAACTTTTTTTTTAAATATATGTAACTATAGGTTACTGACTTTATAATCGTGATTATTTTGTGATGGAGTGTCATATAATATGAAGGCCTACTTTTTTTTAAGCACAGAGAATAATGGATCCATTTACCATTAATCTCTGTGCTTTGGCAATATTATTATGTTTCTTCTTTTGTATTATCATTTAAACATTTCATCACTTTCAATTGTTAAAGTTTTATTTTATAAATAATCTTTATTAATGGGTTATCTAACCATGTTGGTTAAAAGGTTTTTCAGAATGACAACATAACATTATTTACCTACTTAATTGTTATTATACATTTTTTTACAAACTAGATTTTGTTTATATTGCCTAAACCTAGGGTTATACATGACATTTTAATCAGCTGTTCAATAATTTATATTAATATCTAACCCATTTGTATAACCCATTTCATAAGATTTTAATAATATTCAAAAATTTCTAAGCTACCTTAGAACACAAAATGTTTGTAATAAAAAAACTGTCAAGTATTTACTTCAGTAAGTCAGTGAATAAAAATCAGGAATTAATTATTCGATAAACATTTGTACAAAACATACTCTAATAAGTTTAAAATGTTTAAAACTTGTATCGGTTCAGTTAAAGTTGGTTCAAGAATCTTTTATTAGCTTATAACTTATTCAAAAAGTATGTCTCATTTAAAAACATAAGATTGAATTAAATTATAATACAAATAAAACAATTTATCTTAGTAAATAGACTATTCTGTACTTAATTTCTACGGAAATTATTTCCCGTAATGAAAATAGGCTTTTTTGTTACATTTACACTTATAACAGAAGAGTAAACGTTGAGGTTGAATTCCCAACTTGCAGTCTAAACGAGGCGGAGAAGTGGGACATTTCCCCCGCTACCATCACATCCTTCCCCGCTCGTCTCTCTCTCTCTTGCAACGTGCATTAGGACATCCTAGCGCGGCCACCGGACTAGATCGGAACTACAACTAGAGCGTACGATACCGCCGTTTAAATGTTTCCTCTGTATATTCCTTCTCTGTGATGCTACTGAGTTGTGCAATTTCAAATGCAGAATATTACTTACATTATGAATCAAACCATTTTGACAATGGAGATTAATAAGTTGACAGTTAATACCATTGACAACTTGTTTGGAGATTAATAAGTTGCACAAAATGTGTACGTCTATAAGATATTAAACTACAGAGTACATTGACAAAGTTTTCGAATAAAAGAAAAAGGAATTACCAAATGAAAAACCATTAACATACTGTATCTTACATAAAAAGATTTTCTGAAAAACTATGCAGAGTCAACAGCAAGTTTGGAATTAGAACTATATTTACTCTGAAAATACGATGAGGGGAACTTGACATACCTGAAACCAAAAGTAATAATGGCAATGTTGTGTAAAAAACTCTCTGTTCATGTGGACAGAATTATTATGGACAAACATCTATGCCCATTAGTAAATATATTTTAGAACATAAGAAGAATGAAGTCACGAAAGAAACTCAACTTTCGAAACTGAGTGAACATATTGTAAAGAAAGACCATGTTGTGGATTGGGATAGTGTAGGTATTATGTATAGGGAACCAGTTTGGAGGAAAAGATGTCTACTTTTATGTCAGTTTGGAGTTTACTTGTATAGCTGTCTTTGAGAATCCCATTGAAACCCTAGTATTGAGTTTAAATTCATATACATACTCATAATAAAAGATGAAATTAATAATACAAGGCCTGTTTTAGTTAATAATAATATAGACAAAATGATTTGCCTCAATCCTGTGCAAATAGTTGTAAACTT
>JAGFPH010024859.1:0-11155 GCA_018207615.1 Philaenus spumarius
TCCTGCTGGCCGCATTCTACTTGGAGGTTCTCAAACGTTTGTTGCAGTGCATCCGGTGTGTTAGGCCACCAATGGTCCAGACCGGAAATTGGATGTCACTGCACGGCATACACCATCGCATACCAGCATCATTGAACGCAAATTTTCGACTCAGAGTGGCAGTTTTGCAACACCTAGCGTACTCTCCAGATTTGGCGCCTGCTGATTTTTATTTCTTCCCACGTCTTAAGAAGGCCTTAAAGGGATCACGGTTTGCGGACGTCGAAGAGATTCAGAACCAAGTGACGGCAATTCTAAAAACGATTCTTCATGAAGCTTCTCAAACAGTTTTTAGTCGCTATAAGAACGTGGTTTAAGGTGCGTTTTGTCTGGTGGAAATTATTCTGAAGGCCAATAAAGGTATTTCTAATGTACATTCTGTTTTTATGTTTTATCATACCATTCACCGAACGTTTTAGACATACCTCGTGTGTTTAATGCAACACATTTTCCGTCATGTTTACTTCCGGACTCAGTATTTGTGTCGCAAACGTATAAAAAATAAAGTTTTTCTGATGTGAATCACATTCATCTATCCGGACTTACTAGTACATGACACAATACTAGCCAGCCTAGATAAGAACCCCTCCCTCATACACCCGATACTGGTAGACAGTACTACGTGACAGTGGAAATATTACACTCACAAATTAAATGTTTACAGTGTTTAATGTTAAGTCATATTTGTTTGTATGTACTTACACCCCAGCAAGCACTCGGTAACGGCCTTAGTTGCGATAAAAATAAGAAGAAAACAGTGACTATTGTGACGGTAATTTTCATATAATTACTAGTAAGCCCCACAGTATATAAGTAAGAAATATCACAGGCAGAGTAATTACTTATATGAAATGCATAATTTAAAAATATTATTTAAAAACAACAGACTTTATCCTAGACCTGCCTAACTATGATGACAGGGATTTTAACTCGGTAAATGTGTTTTATTATAGGGATTATAAAACTACAGGCTTATTTGTTAACATTTTGTATTTACTTACGTTACTAGGAGAAATCCCTGCGTGCTCCGCACGCCAACCCCGTTGGAACCTTCTATATACATAATAATGTTTTTTTTATATATAATAAAGATGTAGGATTAATAATAACCCCAAAGCTAAGATGGTAATAATGTTATATGTTCAAATCAAATTGTTTCGTATATTTAATAACAGTAGTTATAATAAAGGTTAAAAGAACCAGCAAAGCTCAGGTCTACACTTTAAATAAAAACCTAACCTAAAAGTTAGAAATACAAATAGTTGCTTCAAAGTGTGAAACGAGGTGTTAATGGAAATATTAGAGCAAACAGCTGTTTTACCGGTTATTTTATTCAATTGATTACTATGGTAAGTCATCAGTCTAGGACTAACCTAAGAATTTTTCCGACTAAATTTATAAATATTAAATAAAAAATGTTTTTATCAAAATAAATGTTACTCAGGGATAATGAAGCTTTTTATCAGTAAAACTATTTTTATAATCGGTTCAGTAGTTCTAGAGATTACCCCCTACATACAAACAAACAAAAATTGTTTACCTCTTTATAATATTAGTGTACATTATATATTTAAAGAAAGATATTATCTTTTAATAGCTTTTTATTTCATATTGATAGATCATTTGATTTAGAAGTTATTAATAGTGCAGTGAAGAAATTAATAATCCAATATATTTATATGTTATACGAAGATGTACGAATGTTTCCAAAGTTAAACGAATAGGTATCTCTTCTTTAAATTTGTATTAAGGAATATATTGATGATAAGAGGTTGTATTTATACATTATAATCTCAAATCAAATAATATAACGTATTATAGCATGCATTAGTTCTATAACTCTATTAGTTCTATTTAAAAAATCATCTTCACAAAAAAATTATAATGCTTAAAGTTGTAAACATAACCCTACACTAGGTTTGTAAGTACTGTATTACAGATGATGGGTGAAATCAGCTGTTATATTATATGTTACTCAAGTACAATAGCTTTTATACTAGTTGATGGTTGTTGTGTTGAAATAAAATGGCGGATCGATTTTTGGGAATTTGATTTTATGTGCCTTTTCCGTTATTTGTGCCATTTCCACAGAACACATCCTAAAATGTTTTACGTGAGACTAGTATTGTTTTGTATCATGAATGACTTTTGCTAAGCAGTGCTAATAGGCTTGATTGTAGTATCTTTATACCCACGTAGCACACATACGAAAAAAAGACGTCGTTTAATGGGATAGATGGTAAATTAACGGTTATTCGTTAATTATTTTACGTCTTTTTTAACACGTCGGTTTTTCGATTGTAATTTACGTTGAAAAAACGTCGCATAGTGGGATATAAAGTTGGAAAACGGTTAGTGGTTAATTTTTGAAGTTTTTTGTAACACGTCAGTTTTTCGATTGTATCCTTAGTCGAAATAACGGTAATTTTCCGTTTAAGGGTAACGATTTTATTGAAAACGAAAACAGTCAATAAACGTCTGCTTGTGATCGCATGAAATATTTGTGTGGTTTTAAATTGAGACATACAAATATTACTGGTCAAAATCAAGAAGGAAAAACACACTCATCTCTGCACTCTGGAAGCTATTATACTGTTCATTCTGTTGAATTTGAATTTAACAGTTGGAATGGTTATAATTATGCATTCAAGGTAAGTTTTATAACAACTAAGTTAATAGGTAATAATGTAATTATTTAACTAAATTGCAATAAATAAGTTTTATTTTCATAAAACAAAATGAAATATAAACTAAACATTTTTTCGATGGGATTTTTTCTTATCTACATATTACGTAATTAAAATAATTAATTGTAGTTTATGTAAAATAAAACAAAGTAAAAAGAAAAGTATTTTTCAGTAAGGTTTTTGGTAAATACGTATATAGCCTAGGCGTACGAATTTGTTAGACATGCAATTGCTGCTGGAATCTGAGGCCATATATATTTTTATGATTTATTGCTAACTATTTGGTCGGCCAAGTTCAAAACTGTAACTGTATAACTGAGGAGTGAGGACGTTCTTAAGTTCCCCTCTTTGTCCCAACAGACCCAACTCAAGGTAGTGCCGAACCAAACCGTGGCGTAATGGTATATTATTATTTTGTACTCTCAGCTAGTTCAAAAGAAGAGAAAGTTTTAGTGTTTTTATGGTGCTTTTTTGCATTTTACGATTTAAATACTGTGTTATTTACCGCTGGACCTTTTCCGAAGAGGGGTGTGTTTATTTTAAGTAATAAATAATATGTAGTCTATGCTTTTTTACTACGCAAAGCTGCAAACTTGATTCTTCAAACAGTGTTCCTATGTTGTGACTTGTGATAAGTACGGTACTCAAACATCTTTTTCGACGGGACAGTTTAAAGTTTTATAAAATTAATTACTCTTCGAAGTGTTAAATTTCAGGTAAGTTCATAGGCTACCTAATTCTAACATTTTAAAATAACTTGGTAAACTAGTTTGTGTATTGGCTAGGGTTTAATTATTTTTAGGTTATGGCGGTTTCAAAGTTTAATTAGATTATTAATTATATTAGTTTTTAAAAACTTATTAGATTTTATATAATTTGTAGCCTAAGTTACATAAATAAATATAGAATTATTTAATAATAACATCTTTCATGATATGGTGTACCTAAAGGCGTAGCCTACCATAAACAATAAATAGGCTAGTTAATTAGAAAAGTAGGCCTAGCCTAGGCTACTTTAAAGCAATCTATGAATCTATGGCTTTCCTATTACAGAAATATATGAAGTTCATGTAACTATATATAGAAAGCCTTTTCTTTTGTAGTATTATGGAATTTTCTTTATTACAAAATAAGCTAGGCCTAATAAAAATTACTTATAAGGTTAGGTTATGGTGTAGATTAGTTTTATAGCTCAATCATTATTATAATTTGCATTACATGGTTTATTACACTTACTAGCTAACAAATTACAATAAGTAGTAAAATTTTTGTTTTATGTAACAAATTCTAGTCAGAAAACATGGAAGCAATTACTTTTATTAACAAAATTCTGCAGCTGCAGCTGAGTTATGGTTTAAGGTTTACCTTCTTATCTAGATTGAGGTACCGTACTAGCCTAGTTGGCAAGGTTTTTCGGCGGAAGTTTACTATTCGACCCTAGGCTAAACTTATGATAATATTATAGAAATGCGAGAATAATAATAAAAAAACTTAAAAGGTTCTAACCTATAGTATTTAGTCACAGTATGTTTACCTGTAGGGCCTATTCAACATTTAACAGTAGAATGTAAAACAACGCCGTTGTCTGCAAAAATACTAGGCTAGGGTCGAATAGTAAACTTACGACAAGAAACTTACAAATTAGTTTTATCGTTTATCAGGATAGGCTATGTGAAAATATAACTTTTTAGCAGACGATTAATATAAACAGAGTACCGTAGGTCCTACTTATAAAAAATGTTATCAATATTATTTTAAGACAACACCGGATTACAACTTACGCTCTAAGAAATATACCGGTAATGCAATTGTATTACGGTACCATCTCTATGGGGTCATAGCTTGTTTTTAATGTTATACACACAATATATCCCATTTATAATAAAACAAAAACATAAAAAATATCATCAAATGTAAACAGTTTGTATAATTTTATTGCAGTTAATACTTGCGCTAAACAAATGATCCAATTAGGCTTATATTACCATTATTATTACGTGCTTTAATTGACTATGTAAGCATAGTCAATGGTGGTATACACACATAATATTCAATTAGTACAATGTGATTAGGTTGGCAGCACTAATATCTGTCCATAAAAAAAAGGTCGTCAACTGCAAAGATATCAGCAGCGTGTTGTAAACTTTTGCCGATGTTATAATGCAATAATGAATCAGTGTAGGATTTACCAACTAACCAACTATTCAAGTCTCTTTTCAAATTTGTTACCTTTGGGATCAAAATTATATAATATTTAAAACACCTGGGTTTGAGCTGTAGTATCTTACTGATAAGTAGCAGATAATATAATAGCCTACCTTGTACTAGCACTACGGTATGCAAAAGTTTACTGCTATAGTCCTAACTATGTTTACTACTTTATATTGTAGGTTAGTTATATTATTTATAATAGATTTATGGCTATGAATGACATAATTTTTATTTGTTATATATAACCATTAGGCTATTTATAAAAAAACCAAACTTGCAACCTACAAAAAATGACAATTGGTTGTTGTAGACAAATTCTTAATTAATCTGGCAGCTTGATTCTAAATGTTAATTAATTTATATATGAAAAAAGTACTGTAGTCAAGATAAAGTCAATAAATATCCAATGTAGTGTGTAAATATCCAATATTCTCTATTACAAACTAAAACTTTGTCATTATTTGTTAAAAGATTTATTTGAACAGACATGAGCTACCAATACAAGATATTGGCAAACTAACATTCGCAGCATTTAGATTATACAATAGGCCTATGTAGAATTTGCAAAACTATTCCGCAAAGAGTGTCGAAGAGAAAATAAATATTTTAAGATTTAAACATAAGGTAGGCCTACAAAACATAAAAACTAGGCGTAAAAAGATACAATCTATATAAGTAAAGGGATGATATTCTTGACATTTTTGTAACCCACACCAATATCAGATTTTATATAAACATTTAATTCACATGCAAACGATATTATGATTTCTTAGATATTTAACTACATAATTATAAAACACTATTGATATCAAGCTCTCGGCATCAGCCCCGAAGTATTATAGGCCTACTTATTTAATTTACGGTATATTATTTTAAAAGTAAAAATAAAAGACAAACTAATATTTATACCGTAGGCCTACTAAGAATGTATATAGGACAAAATTTGAATAGGGCCTAATTCAAAGAAGAAGATATTTAATATAATAGGCCCTAATATGGTATGGTTTTTATAACCAAAAACATACAAAAACCAGATTAGAATTAAATACTGCAACTATTTTGCAATATAGATAGGTGTCGGTAATGTAAAAATTCTGCATTTATTTTCGAGTACTGTAATGTATTATTTCATTGTAGCCTACTTAAGATCATAAACACATATAATTCTAGACCTATGTATGATAACAATCTTGTAAAACTTATATGCCATTCCAGTGGTTTTGTTTATTTTAGCTCAAACCTAATTAAGAATGTTTTTAGTTTGTTTTATTATTAGACCAGTGGCATATTTTGATTAAATACTATGTATTTTTATGTTAAATAATAGTTTTAATACAAAAGCACGAATTTATCAATTTTGATAGTTTTAATTACTTTTTAAGAATAAGGACTATGTTGGCAAAAGCACTAAAATTAATATGTAATAAAACTTAAGTGATTTCAGTGGAAATATTTTGTTTCAGAGAGATTTGGTGTGCTGTGGAGGACCAAGAAAATGTAGTATAATATGTGACAGGAAGCCACAAAGGGTTATGAAAAAGATTATAAACTGATGTGGCTCAAAATAATAATTTTGCAGGATGAGCATCTAAGTTGTCTTCCAAATGTTGAAGATTATTTCCTTCATTGTAGCTAAGGTATGTACCACATCTTTATGTGAAGGTTATAGTTGTAGGTTATTGTAGTACTGATAATATAGGCTACTATAGCTAACTTATTCTTACTTAGGAAATTAAGTTTTTGAAGAAAAAAACTATGGTAATCTCCCCTCATAAACACTCTGGTAATAAAACTAAAAAAAAAATTAAAAATCAATTTCTTGGCTTGATAGACATATTATATTGTTTTATTAAATCTTTAATCGGTATATTTGTGTATTAGCTTAGTTATATGTACTGTCAATTTGTGATTTAACACTAAAATTGCCCAATTAAAAATAAGCTCTTTTTTTCTCGAGAAATAAAAGAAGTAATTTAAAGGTCTAAATTATATAGGTAATAAAGAAATATTTTTACAAATAATAGTTAAGTAATTTTGTACATTAACCCAAACATGGACACGATCATAGAAACTTTACCTAATTATTTTATAAGTATAAAATTATAGATATTTAAATTCCAAGATGAAACCTAAGGATCTATATCGCTTACGGAAGAATGCTTAAGGGTCTTCTATACCTTGCGTAAAACAGCAAAAATATGCACTTCGTACTAACGTGTTTCGGATGCCGTTTTTCAACGTAAAAAGTTGTGAAACATCTTTAATTGTTCTTAAAGGTTATATCTCATAATTGAAGGAAATCGACGGCAACTTCTTTTAAAACAGTTTAACTGAGTAAAGATTTATTATTTTTAATGCATTTAATGCAATAAGTTTCCATATTTTAAGCTAAAACACGTAAAAAATATAAAGCCTTCTTTATAACTTAAAGTAGTTTCCCAGATTATTAATTTATAAATAGAATCCGAAACACGTTAATACGAATGCATGTTTCAACGATTTTGCGGTTTGAGTTAGACCTTTTTATTAAAATCATACTGTACACTCGGGAGTTTTCTTCAAGGTAAAGAAGAGCCTTAAAAGATCTTTAAAAGTTACATTCAATGCAATAAATGGTATGGTAGGGCTACGATACAAACAAAAAATAACTAAAGTAATTAATGTACAACTTAATTTACAAAATAAACGTAAAATTAAACTTACCTACTTATTATAAATAATTTTAATGAAAAAAAAAAACAATTTCTGACTGAATACAAAATTTGCTTTCTCAAATACTATCATAAAATGGTTTATTAGGCTACAACAGCAGTTGGACTACCATGGCGCCCATACCTATGAGTAGAAGGTTCCAATACGAAAATGAAAATATGTGTATTATAAATTATAGTAAATTATTTTTCTTTTAAGAGATTTATTTAAAAGTAGTATTACATAAAAATGGTTTAGCACTAGAATATGTTTTAAATGCTATGCACCATTTGATTTTAAATATACTTCTTTAATTTTTTACAAGAGTTTAAGCATTAGCTGCTGGGTCCTAGCTACTTAGTGGGGCCTCTAGGCGCGGTGTAGGTTTGTGTGTTCATTTACGGTGTAAAGGTACAGACTCATTGCTATGTGGGTTCATATTTCGTCTGAACAGCCAAATTGGCTTCCCAAAGTTTTAAAATTTTTTGGGGGAGTTCATAAATTTCCCCGGACGGACCCCTTTTGCCGAAGGAGGGGAGGGTATCCTTGAAAATATTCTATTTGCTCTACTCATGTTAATATCCCAAAAATATGTCATTTAGATGAATTTATTCAAACCAATGTTTCAATCATATTTATAAAAATCATATTTGTTAAATTGTTTTCTGTCTTGAAAAAAAGTTTAGTATGGATATAGTACAGTAAACAAAATAATATGTATAGTTTACAAATTATATTTTAATATTATTTCCTGCTTTTGTTTACAGGCAAGTTTTTGTATAGAGCTATAATCAAGGATCTATTTTTGTATTTAATAGTGGTATTTTGAACCTGAATAGTTTCTTTTTTGTGTTGTGTAAATTTATAATAAGCTTTAGGAACTGAAGTCTACTCTGCAGAATTTCTTGATTGTTATATCTATAATTTAGTTTACCTTTTACTAGTATAACTATTATTGCATATTTCTGTTACAGTTTTCGTACAAAGGCTATGAAAAATAAAGATATTGCGATCCAGCTCAAAATAGAAGAGGTTATGAAATATTGGCTAAAATATGCTCCATTGGGTACTTAAACAGCAAAAGAAAAAGTAGAATTGTCTTTAGTTGAAACATTAAATGTTTAAGAATTTTCACAGTAAATCTTTATTGACCCATCTATATTGGACTGTTTGTCTATTTTATAGGTACTCAATTTGTCAACTTAGGATCTAAGATTGTTTCATTCATAGTAATAATTTTACCTACATTTAAATATAAAACACTTTTAAATATGGTAAACATTGAGTGAACAGTACAAAAGTTAAGAACAATAAATTAGTTTCAATTATAAAAATACACACAATAAATTAAACATAAAGGTAACAAATTAATTTCAATATTTTCATTTCAAACGGTTTAAAATAAATTGTTATATGTCACACCAAAAACCTGAAAGTTAAATAATAAGAAAAGAAGAGGAGGCATTCTCCTATGGCAAAGTCAAAATATAGTTTTCTTGAAATGTAATGTCTTTTTTTACAAAAACTAGCAAAGATATAAAATTTGTGATATTTGCGTAAATGCAAATAACAAATTCTAAACAAACACATACTAATTGTATAACCAAAAATTGTTATCTCAATAATAACACAACTTAAAGCAAGTAGCCTATTATATAAGAAACTTTAAGTATCATACAATTATAAATTTATTTTTTTGTTTAACTGTATTCATTAGATAGAATGTATATTTGGAAAAAGGCTCTAATAATAAGTTTCTTAAAATTATGACTATATATTTTCTTCAGCTTAAAGTCATGTCTATTTGGAGCACCTATTAAAAAAATATTGAAGGTACGGTAATAAAATATGTCTGCTGTAATAAAATATGTTTTATAAAATGTAGCTTTAATTTATTTTGTATTCCCATGTTCCTTTAATACTAATTCGGAGGCATAATAACTGAGTCAGAAAAAATATAATGTTTCATTATCGTTCTTTTTGTAATTTTTCTTAATACATTTAATGTTTTTTAAATTTTTTTTAAAAATTTGGATATAAAACAAGAAGTAAAATGTTAGTTTTAAGAAAGTAATAGTTGCAAAATTCATCATATGTTTGTTTTTGCCTCACTGAACTAAATATGTTATATAAATACCTTTAATAGGTATGTTATATGGTAAGTATTTGTTATATAAATACCTGAACAATAGGTGAAACGCGTCATCGCTTAAACAGTGGCTAAAGAAAGGACTGCTAGCAATAATCATGCAAAACAAAGGTATTTATATAATACAAATTTACTATATATATATTTTGTGGAAATCTTAAAAGTTGATTAATTATGGTATTGTCAAATTTGATTTGTTTGACTTTATTTATTTACTATGGGAGACCCCTTGTTGCTCCACACGCCAACCCCCAATGGAACCCTCTAAAAACATATGTTATGTTTTATTTATAATAAAGGTGTAGGATTAATAATAACCTCAAAACTAAGATGGTAAATATATGTTAAATGTTTAAATTAAATTATGTCTTATATTTTATAACAGCAGTTGTAGGCCTAATAATGGTTAAAAAACAGCAAGGCTCAGGTCTACACTTTAAAACCCTAACCTAAAAGCTAGAAATACAAAAATAATAAATTGCTTCAAATTTTAAAATCAGCTGTCGATGGAAATATTGGAGCAAACAGCTGCTTAGTTATTTTATTCAATTGGTTGCTATGGTAAGAAATGTAAATACATGTGTTGGTTTATCATTCTAGGCCTAACCTTTGAATTTTTTCCCACTAAATTTACAAATATTGAAATAAAAAAAGGTTTTTTATTGAAATGAATTATATCCTATGTTACTCAGGGATAGTGTAAACTATTTTTCAATCGGTTCAGTAGTGCCAGAGATACAAAAAAAAAAACAGACTTCACCTCTTTATAATATTAGTATAGATTGCAACATTAAATGTAAATATCATACATTTATCCGGGCCGTAGATAATCTACATTAAAGACTGACTTTAATAAATATACTGCAAAAAGTGGTAGGTATATATTTATTTTGAATTATGTATAGGCCTGAATTAAAAAAAAAAATCTCTATCGATTAAGATTTTATAAACTAACTGATGTATTGTATTAAAGTTGTCTTTCTTTATGGTAGTAAAATGACTAATAAATGGTTGATTATTCCTTGGCAAATAAATATAACATGGTATACAACAATTAATTGGGGGATGTAATTATATAAATGAGGGAAATGCAATGTCTTTCCTGTTTAATCATATTTTGACAGATATTTTTTTCAAAATATGACAAAATTTGAAAGCACTCTTTCCCATTTTAGATAATCATTCGGCAATAATTTGTATCTAGATTATTTTATTGACTGGAATCATTTTGTACTTTTAGTAGTCATTTAACCATTCTAATGGATCGTCATTTTGACGTTTTAGTGTAACGTCTATTTAACGTTCGGGATCACGTCTTTTTACCGTTCTGGAAGAACGTATATTTGCCGTTCTGAAATAACGTCTTTTTACCGTTATG
>JAGFPH010024861.1:0-11154 GCA_018207615.1 Philaenus spumarius
TATTCACCGAACTTGTGGTTGGGGCTTCAGTGTTTCTTATTATTTAAATTTCACCACAGTACTCATTGAACATCTAACTAAACTTGGTTACAAACTCTTCAGTCAGATTTTGTTGTGAAACTTTACTGTCCAATGAATAGCATTTACCTTTTACATTTTTAGCAATGCCAACAGGAGGAGTTTTCTTTTTATTGACAATCGGTAAATAAATTTTGATGTTAAAGTACAAACAAAATAATAAACGGAGTATTAACTTAAAGTATTTTTTTTTTTGTATTCTTTTTGTCATAAATTTAAATAATGGTTACTTATTAACCTGAAACTAAGAAAAAGTGTAGTCTACTTTTAAATCTAACTAGGAAGTAAATATGCAATTAAATAATTTTGATTAAAACGACAACATTTTCTTTTATTTAAACAAACTGCAAGACAACCGGTCCGGTAAATCTCTACAATAAATAGAAATCACTAGCGTTGAAACCTAAAACAAAAAAAACTATAAAAGTTCCCGTAAAAATATACCCATTAAATACAAATATACTTTTTGCGCTTGGAATTGACGTGAATTGACGGATGTATATAGCCCCCCAACCTAAAATGACGGGAATGAACGTGAAGAGATGTGTGTGTACAGTTGCAGTTGCACTTTAAGATCTTAGATGTTAAATATCTTCAAGATGAAGCGTCATTTGGCAGAACACTGGTGGAAAGTTGCATAAACCACACCTTTATTCTATACAGTAGGCTTCATCTTTAGAAGAATATATATAATGTTTTAGTAAATACTAGCAAGTAATAACAAATAGATATAACAGACAACTATTATATATTGGGAAATATTAAATGTTTTATATTAAGTTTTCTACAGCACTAAGACATTTTTAAGTAACGCCAAAGACAAGCTCACAATCTAAACTTTACTTTACTGTCCTTATTCAGACATCATGTTCTGGAACGTTAGCTTTTCTTTTATCACCTCATCAATTTAAAACGCATGTGTACATTGTTATGAACAGTTTTATGAAAGTCATTGCACCCATACAACAAACAGAAACCATTAACGAAATTACTTATACATAATACATTTAAACAAATACGACATTTTTAAATAAAGATTTTACTTAAGTACATGAGACTGTATTTGTTTTAAGAGCCAAAGATTGAGTGAATATGCTTCATAATTTACTACGTGTTTATTGACTGTTGCACAATAGGTTATTGAGGATAAACTCAACAAATTAAGTTTAACTTTTACTTACAGTATGCTAATACAATAAATTATTAAACAAGTATATATGTTTTAGGTGTTAATGAATCACAATACACAATATTAGTTATCATTTTTTTGATTAAATTTCTCCGACCTTGCTTCCAGTTATAACTTATTAACAAAATAGTCTACCGCAGCAATTGTGTTCTTTTTTTTTCTTATTTGAAGTTCTATCCAAGCCTTTCAAGACGTCTTATTGTCCGTTTTAATAGTATTGCATAACAGTAAAATAAATACAGAATTCAATATTGAATTATTATAACATTTATCAGTGTCCGTTAACGTACGTATAACATGTTTATATGTTTAAAAAAACTTGTTTACCCTCTATAATTATCGGGCAGTAGAATTAATTTTGACTGTGTAATGTTTTATCTAAATACACTAAGAATGGTTTCCTGTTCAAATAGATCAGTACATTTACAAATGACTGATAATAAAAAGATAAATGAGTTATACACAACTCGCAATATAAGTGAAGGTAAGTCATATAATAACTACGGTAAACAATAAAACTATTAAAAATAAATCCTTTTAAAACTATAAGTTTTATTTGTATGCTATTTCATGCCTGAGATTTAATATTTTTACAAACCCCTTTTTTTCATGACATTAGTAAATAAATATTGTTAATGGTTCAGAGATGTGTAATTAGTCGCACACATTCAAAACAACTGGGGGGGGGGGGGTAATAACGTTGCATTATTCTATTACACAAAATTGTATTTCATTATTTACTTTTAAACAAAATTTAAATAGTATTGCTTAAATATGGTAAATAAAATACAATTTACATATTATACATACAAATACATATATATACATGCACGCTGTATATTTAATTTGTTTCAATAAAAAAAAAGAACATTATACATTTTAAAGATGCAATAGTTGTCTTACAACATCAAGGTAGTTAAATTGTTTCCCAATTTTATTATAAATTTTCTACAAAGCTATTTTCTTTGTTTTTTAGTTTATCAGGTAGGAATGATAGAGTTATGATTTGTACAAATGTAAACATATAAAGAACAATAAAATAATACATTCAAATAATTGAGTCTGTTGCAGATAAATTGTTACCATGAGATCTTTTGACACGAATGCTCTTAAACGTACAGAAGACAATTAGTGAAATTGTTTGATATTTTGAAAGGATGCTGATAAAGTTATGCATTTTAATAAGAGCCACTGATAGTTATCGAACAAGGTACACTTTGAAACATATATACCTAAACACACTTATGCCTATAATTAAAAGTAAGAAACGTGTGATAAGATCAATTGTATATAAATCAAAATTAGAACATTCCTTGTCCTTATTTAGGCAGTTGAATATTGTATCTTTGCGAAGGTTATATGTGTATGTCATCCTAAATGTGGCTATAAAAGGAAAAATAGATATGCCGAAATATAATATAAAGAGGAAGAGGTATGCCTATTGTATATTACCCATAGCCAAACTAACTATGTTTCACAAATGTTTCATATACCTGACATCTAAATCAATTCTTTAATGTTTTAACAACTAATATAAAATCAATTTATGGGGTTAAACCTTTTTTACAAAATTTAAATAACTAGCTTCTTGGATTTGGAAATAATTAAGATCTTTTTTGTGCGCCTGTTTAGGTGCAAAATGATTGTTTTTCTTACTGTTTTACTTAGTTGGAGGTAGGTACAGGCCTTAGCTGAGATCACAAAATGTTATATATAAATATTGGTGGTAGCGTTGACATCCTGTTCTACAATACATTTTTGAAATTCAAAAAATGCTGGTAAACCCAAAAACTGGCTTCGCCAACAGGATTAAATAATTCATTAAGTTTTTTAAGCTTTCCCAATTAAAGTGTAGAAAAAAAATTCTCATAAAATAATTTTCTTTGTGTATATTATTTTGTTTAGTTATAAGTGAAAACTTTTATTATTATGTAGATGTATTTTTAGTTTCTTTTTATGAAAGGTTGCATGTGCATTGTGTTAGTTCTGATATTATGTATATTATGAACGCAAGGAATAAATTCTTTATTATTATTATTATTATTATTATTATTATTAAATGTTTTGCCAGTAAGACATTTTAAGGTATAAAATTTAATATATCCAAGATCGTAACTACACCGTATGTAGTTGAAATTAAATATCATTACTGTTTCTTGTTTGCTCAACTTCTTTCTGAAGTATTTATCTAGAGTGCTTAGTTTGTTTACTCATGTGTACAATGTTACAATAATAATTATACCGAAGAGTTAAGATTAATATTAGAGATAATTCTTATATTCAATTTTAATTTATTTTATATAACTTGACAGCAAACTGAAATGAAATTATTCAATAATTAAAAAGAAGATTACAAATAATTAACTGAAAATATTAAAATGAACAGAAACCTGAAATTTACATTTTAGAACAAAAATTCTTAATTTAAAAAAATATATATTTAATGATACACATAAGCACATTTATACGTATTAAATATAAATCAGACTCCATTAAATTAAGATAAGCTATATTATTACTAAATAAACAATTACTTATTAATAATCATCATTACATACTGAATTTACAAACGAAGAACGAACGATCAAATTACACCCCAAGACAAGAACACTTGATCAATTTTACTAAAAAAGTTTTGAAAAACTGTATACAACTAACTGTCAACATAATTCATTGCTTCTGGAAGTAAGTTCAGGGATGTGGGAACAGTAATTGATTGATTAAACATGACGGGCCTATATATGTAGCTGTATTACAAGCAAAGTGAACATCTTCTAGTGTTCGTTTCACAGATATAGGATGTGAAAACAAACACGTCTGCCAAATAATTAGGCACTCCAGTTTTTAGAACAAAATGCAGAGTATTTAAAATATGAAAATATAACAAATCGTTAAGTTTTAAGATACTAAGTTCTGTATAATTCGGAGTTACATGAACATTACGCTTACTTGGAAAGGTAAGTTTCTTCCAACGGTGAAAATTAAAGTGTGGTATGAAATTTAAAAAAAAAAACAGGAAATCCTAATAAATTAGCGGGTTTAATATAGTTTCTTGTTTTGCTTTTTAAGTACGTAAAGTAAAGTTTGAATTAAATTGTTTTATTACTACTAACTATATATAGAATTTCCGTATCTATTACTTGGAAATAATAATTTAACTGAAATAATTCAAGTAGTGAAGGCACTAGAAGTCCATTATTTCAAAAATCTATCAACATTTGTTTATGTATTTTATTGCCAAATAATAAAAATGACTATTAGTGTATCAATGATTAAATGTGGAGATTAGCTTAATATGGATCTAAATTAACTTGAATAATGGTAATTAAATAAACGAACAAATTTATCTGTAAAAACGAAACCAATTGTATACAGCGAGAGAGTGTTTGGTATAATTCTAACAAACCATTTTTGGGTGAAAATTTTACTAATGTAAACCATACATATTTTGCATGTTTACTACAACTTAAAGCGCAGGTGCGTTGCCACCAACGAACTATAAGTATATATATCGATGGTTGCCACTAAAGCTGTATCATTGAATTATTGTACTACTCTACATGTTCAGTTCAATTTTAGCCCAGTCAATAGAGCAATAAAAAGGTCTAATTTGGTTATTGAATTGAACAGCAAGTGACAATCACAGTGACTTTAGCACATAGGTATGTAAAGTACAGACACTATCAGGAAATGAGCTTTAGGGCATTTTTTATAATTAAAAATAACAATAAATTATGACTTTTGGGGTGTTAGTTGATGTTATAAAAAGTTATGAATGTATCACAATACCTCCAATGGGACATTTGTATTTGTTGGAACTAAAAACCCCACAAAATGGTTTATTACAGACCCCAATCAAAATATTTTTCAAAGAGAACAATAGGAAAAAAGCTAAAAAATTTCATTTTTCAATAATCCATATCTTTGTTAATTTTAAATATTAAGGGTAGAACTTTCGGAAAATGATTGTTTATTATGTGTAATTCAAACCCGTGGAAGATGAAATTTGTTGCATTAATGCTTCAATTTCAGTATGAACAATTTATGCCATTATCTTACATAATCCGCCCTATTAGCCTGTGTTGTATACTGAAATTGTAGCAAAACTATTAATGCTACAAATTTCATCTTCCACGTTTTTGAATTACACATAATACAAAATCATTTTCCGAAAGATATGCCCTTAATATGTTAAATTAACAAAGATGTGTATTTTTTAAATGGTATTTTTTTAGTTTTTTCCTACTTTTCTCAGTGAAACATTTTCTGATTGTGGTCTATAGAAAACATTTTGTAGAGTTTATAATTCTCTACAAATGTTCCATTGGAGGTATCGTGATCTATTCATAACTTTTTTATAATATCAACGAAAAACCCAAAAAAGTCCTAATTTATTGTTATTTGTATTTATAAAAAATGCTGAAAAGCTCCTTTTCTGATAGTTTTTTAATTTTACATAAATATGTGCAACCCTTACAGCCGTTGTGGATGTCGCTTGATGTTAAATTAAATGACATGAACAAATCTCTATTGGAGGGCTATTTGTCCATACTAAACAATTCATATATAAAAAAATTACAACATGGCGTAACAATTAAGTGGCATGTTTAGCTTAAAGATCAAACAAATACAAAACTGTTTGACAATGAAGCTAACTTCCCTTTTGATTCTGAAAAATAATAAAACATAGATGTACCATTGAATGTCATAGATAATCGCATTAAAAATCATAAGGGGTAGATTACATTGTTCAATAACATATTTTCAAATGTAAAAACGACAAATTTACTTAGAACCGATTATCCTTTCCTTTTGATCTATTTTGGATTATTTTTGAATCCAAGTAAATTGAATTTTATATTTGTTTGATGGTATGAACGAGAGCAATTGCAAGTATTTAGGTGTTAAGGAGATTATATTTATCAGATAGTAAAATGAATGAAATCTTTACTGAAAATAAATAAATAAATTGCGTATTATTTTAACGAATATAAGTAATCGAAATATTCATACACTTTAACAATTAAACATTTACATTGTACTACAACAGATGGACTGTTGTATTTCCTCTTACATTATTTGTTTGTGATAAGCAATATTCAGCATTAGAATCTCATTTGTGATATTGTTGTCAGTCATTTTATTCCACCTCAATTTTATTGTATCATTGGGATATTATCGTGCATCTTATTAAACCAATGTAGACAATTATTAGAGCTCATACATTATTCTGTTCCAAACAATGGCAAGAAAGTTTCTTTGGTTCTTTGGGTAACTAGGATAAAAATATCTTTTAAAATGGTTTAACTACTTTGATTTCTTAGTTATTGTGAGTGACCTGAAAGTGACTTTTCTTGCTGTTGTGTCAATACTCCTGTCGACAAAATATTTTGGAGAACTTCAATTGTTTAGAGAGACGAAAGTATATCCTTTAGTGTAGGTTGTACAACTGTTGTTGCTTCTTGTCTCCAACCAAATGCTGTGCAATCACTTCACTTCAAATTGAGTTTCGAAAATAATCTGCTGTTCAAAAAAACATCTATGATTGTGCTTTTATTTTTGAACTATTTCTCAATCACACCATAAACCCGATCAGATGTATAAAATAAGTGTTCTATGACTGGGAAGAATGACACAACATAGAATGTCAGAGGCATATTGGTAAATACCTATATTCGAAAGACTTAAATACTTAATATTAAAAATAAAAAAAATTTATATTCAAACATTTAAACCAAATAATTTGAATTAGTAAATCTTTGATCTGGAGACTCATAATGTTTACTCAAATTGCGACGGATGCAAAAAAAACACATTTGGAGAGTTTTATGTTTCATTTCACAAGGATATTACAAGCCAAGCAGAATCGAATAGGGTCAAAACAGGTCTACTTGACAAAAAAAAAAAAAACTTTTTTGTGTTGTTTTTAATTTTCTGGTTAATTTTCTACCATATAATCATTGAAATACTTTAAACTTAGTAATAATTAAGTTATAAACGTGTTTTGTAAATGAAGTGAAAGCATTAAAATCTTAAATAACTAATGAGCTTGACTTGTGAGAAAGTAACTAGCTAAAATAAAGCATGGACACAAAATCTAAAAAAATACGTTTACTAACCTCAAACGCGTTTCAACGACAATGTCGCCATCCTCAGTGATGCACAGGCTACAGTAACCAAACTAAAACAAACACGGGCTATAGTTTGGTTACTATATCCCGTGCATCACTGAAGATGGCGACATTATCTTTGAAACGCGTTTGAGGTTAGTAAACGTATTTTGTGAGATTTTGTGTTCAAATTTTATTTTATCTCACTAAAACCTCGTTGAGTGTTTTAATTAGAGTAGCTCAGTTCAAAAAATCGTACTTTGTAAAGTATTGATAATTATTATGATACATTTATTTGAATGTATAATATAATATAGTATAGTATTCAAGTAAAATGTTTTCATTTTGCTTAGTTTGCACTACTTAACCTACCAGAGAAATAATAATGCAAAAGTAAACTATCCACAGCAGACTGTTTGTTTAATAACTCGTAAGGTTACAGTTTTTTGTAGCTCTTTTCGTTGTAATTTAGCATTTTTAAACGTTTTCTAATTGTTCTAGGTTTTGTAATCGTGTTTTTTGTTTTTTTTTTTTAATTATATCCCTATACCATCATTGAAAATGTTCAAGAAGCGAAAGAACTTTGGAAAACAAAAATATGTATGTGATTACTCAGGCAACCCTAGACCTGCAACTAGGTCCAGTTCAAAATCAACTACTGAAACTTCTTCAAGAAAGAAAATCGGTAAACAACTTGAAAATTATGATTTGTTTAGCCTATATGACGATAAACATACTTATGATTTATTAAAGTTGACCATTTTGGAACAAATGCTATCAGATATTGCAGTTTGTAAAGAGTGCAGTGGGAAGTTTCGGTGTCAACTGAATACAGATTAGGTTTGAGTGACATTTTTTTTGTTTGTGATGAGTGTGGAGTGGAAACCTCCAAAATAAATTAACTCAGTAGGCCTAATTGTAAATCTGAATTGAATACTCGTTTGTTGTATGGTTTCCGCTGTGTTGGCAAATTTGAAAATGCCGCTAAGACGTTTATTTTGTGGGGTGATAAACGTACCTAGCCCTCCAGGGTTTAGGTTATACAATAATTATGTATGTAATGCTGTAAAAACTTAGTTTTTATCTTTTTTTTAAGCATGAAAGAAACAGCTCAGGAGGCAGTCGAGAAAAATGATGGGAAGAGAGACATCGAGCAGCATTCGATGGAACATGTCAGAAGAGAGGATATAGGCCACTGAATGGTGCTGTAACTGCCACGAGTGTTGCTACAGGAAAGGTCATAGATATGACGATTCTGTATATTTCAAGTGTAAACCTAAGTTTTAAAATGTGCTTATTGATGACTGTATATCAAATTTAATAGGTACACGTGGAGGAATGGAGGTGAATGGTATAATTGAGTTTTTGAAAAGATCACGGGAACTTTATAATATAATAATAATAATATTAAATAGATACAAATATTATAAAGACATTTTATTGGTGACACAGACTCTAGTGTCTTGCCACTATTGCTGAATTGAAAGCTTATGCTTTTCCCACTATTGCTGAATTGAAACCTTATGGCCCTGAACTAGAAATGATTGCGGCTGCCATAAATACAATTAATTCACGTTTACTATGGACTTGATATAAGGAAAAATAAAGAAATTCTAAACAATTTTTTTTTATATTTGCAGCAGGAAACAGGAATTTTTCCTGAAACTCATCAATAGTAACGAAAAACCGGCACATGATCCGTGCCCTAATGGTGAAGAAAGTTGGCGGAAACACCAAAAGTCTGTTGCCAAAATGTATATATACACTTTTGATCTGCCTATGATAAACACCTTCCAGAAGTTACACAATGGTGAAAACAAAAATATGTATTTTCTTAGAAATGTACGGAACACTTCACACAGATATTTGTTCTTAATATCCAATCACTTTTAAAATCGACTGTTAAATTACTGCTTACAAATAATTCAGTACGTTACCAGTGTTATAAATAACTAACTCTTACAATGTGTTAAGTGAAAGGACACTTACAGAAGGTTAATTTCCGCAACTCACCCACATGACAACATTTAGTACTTTAAAGCACAGGAAGTTTGGTAATTCTCATTTCCTTTCTAGGACAAGTGAATTGAATATAGGTTGCGCCAGTTTCCTTCTGTGACACGGTTTACTTATTTACTGGCATGTGTGTAACTAGGGCTGTACTACAATGAGTACTGTAAGACTTATTTCGTTGTGTTGATTCTATTTTATTTACTCAACTATTGCTTCTAAGTGATGCATTGTAAATGGTTTGACACTACGAGAGGCAGTACGATAAGATTATTATGTTTCTGGTATTATAGTGTCATACAATGCGATTAATTCAAATAATAGTGTTTAGTTAAGTCTTACATCTGGATTGGTTTTGCACATTTTGTATATTTCATATTGTTCCAGCACATTCATAAAATTTTCCTATTTGCGATGGTGTAATGCTTTTAAGTTGTCATCGATTGCTGAGGCTGAGAATGTGTGACTATTTGAAATAAGATGTTCGGTATATTTAAATTAAACTTTTTGGTGACGTAGCATTTGTTTATGTGTTGGGATATGTTCTTTGAACCTTTTTTCCAAAGGATCTGCCCGTCTGCCCAATGTATTTCATTTTGCAATCGGCGCAAGATATTTCATAAACACCTTTAGTTTTCAAAATGTTCACCTTTAACTATATTTGCGTTTACGACGCTGTGTAAATTATTTTTGGTTTTGAAAGCGATGGTGTACCCTTGTTTGAGAAAAAACATCGACTTTATTGTATGATCAATCTTTGTGGTATTGTAAAACGATATACTTATTTTTTGGTGTAAGTCTTAGGACTTCAAGATTTCTTCTCTTGTTCATTAAATATTTTGTCAACAATGTGTGGTGAATATCCATTATTAATGGCAATATGTTTAAATTATTAAATTCTTCTTGAACGTCTTCTTGTGTCATAGGTATATTAAGGAGTCTCTAAATAAAACTATTGTATGCTGCCATTTTATGAGAAAATGGATGTTTAGAAGAAGCGTGATTTGTATGGTCTGTGTGAATAGGTTTCCTGTATATTTTGAAATTATGGTTACCATTCGATATTGTTATGGTTAGATCAAGAAAATTAATTCTATTGTTGTTTTGCATTTCGGTTGTGTATGTTAAATTTGTTTCTATGTTGTTTAGGTATGTGACGAAATTTTGTATTTGTCTTTAAGTGCCTTAGTACAAAACTATAGTGACGTCTACATAACTTTGACAGTAGATGATGTTTTTATTGTGTTTGTTTGTATTTTCAGTTCAACAATAATTATTACAGCCAAAGTAATGGATTAGTGATGGGATGCCTTTTGTCAAGCATCATGGCAGAAATATTTTAATACAATATAGAAAATAGTAGTACAGTATCAATACAGTTTCCCCTAATAAACCTAAAATACACTTTATATCAAAGACATCTTAAAATCAAATTAAAAACATGTTTACTATTTATGTTTACAAAACATTTTTCTCTAAAAACAGAAATGTGTAATAATTTACATAAAAAATATTTAAATTTGTAGTAGGCTGCTGTGAAACAAAATACAGAAGTATTAAGCAGCTAAATTATTATAAACAAATCGTAACTGCATGATGTTAGATATAATAGTAGTTTACGCAACGATTGTATTATGAAGGCGAGTGAGATGTAAGTTGGAACACGAGCGAAGCGAGTGTTCTAAATATCTCACGAGTGGCTTAAAGGCTGAATACAATTGCTGCGTACACTACTTTATCTACGACCAAAAATATACAGGCTATTTG
>JAGFPH010024862.1:0-11153 GCA_018207615.1 Philaenus spumarius
CATACTATCCCGGCCAGTAAGTATTTACTATAGTTAACAATTTGTTTGTAATTCTTCACATATAAAGATGATACTATAAAAAAGTATACCATTAAGAATTTTGTTTAACGTTGATTTCCTGAAAAAGTTTATTTTGTGACGGTAAACGTATATAACAAACTACTTGCTCAAAATTGTTTTTTACGATTTAGTTTAGAAAAAATTGGAAATTTTAGGGTTTTAATTTATAGAAGTTGATCATATTGGGATTGTTAAAACACTAAGTACCTTAATAATAATACAATAAAAACTGTGTGTGGAATCTAAAGTGTTTTTTTATTATTTAACAACCCCTTTTTATTGTTGGACGATATTCGTCATACTGGATTGCCTCGCTATCTGGCAAATATGTTTTTTTCTCATCTAGTAATAATTCTGTTAACTCTAGAAGAAAAGCTATTTCAATACCTGTTAAAAAGCAAAGAGCAAATATATAGTACAATTAGTTTCCTGTAAGACTGATTGAACTCGATACACTGAAATAGTAAAACCATCTATAACCTTTAATTTTTAAAATGACCTTGAGGGTTAGGTTCTGTGTTTTATGTGGATAGTCTGTTGCGTGGGGATTGTTCAGAAGAGGAGAGACTACACTAAAAAGTGTAGAAAACAATGACAGCGTGTCTTATCTTATCATTAATTTATTTATACTTGAGTTAATTTGCATTAGTTAAAAAAACTTAGTATCTAAAGTATCACCGAGGACGGTTACTTCGTTGTTAAAAAACGTTTCACAAATATATATATGTATATATTTTTTTTTTTTTTTTAGGAAATGTTATTTATTTTACTTATAGCCTATGTAATAATATTATGTTATATATGATATTATATTATATTATGCAAATTATTATTTTACATTTATATGCTATAGTTATTTTAAGTCAATTTTTAAAATGGTTGCTATAATTCAAGTTTCCAAATAATATATTACTTACTATGTTTTTTAAAAAACAATATTATTTTACAAATAGATATTATTTTAGGAATATTATGTCAATCATCGTGGTTTAGTCAAAGCTGTTGTGGAACTTATTTAGTTGATGAGAATTCACATTCATTTATTTAAAATCTTTGAACACTGACTTTGTGTCAAGATGATCCGATGACAGTTTTCTACACTTACATGTTAAACTGTTAGGAAAACATGTTAACTGATAAATTAAACACTTAGGAAAAACTACCCTGGAAGTTTGAAATTAACATTTACTAAAACACATCCTGGAAGTTTTAAATTAACACTTAAGAAAAACTACACTGGAAGTTTGAAATTAACATTTAGGAAAAAACATCCTGGAAGTTTGAAATTAACATTTACGATAAACTGCCGTGGAAGTTTTAAATAAAAACTTAGGAAAACTAGAATGGAAGTTTAAAATTATCGCTCGTAATAACACAAATTTTATGTACGAGTATTGATTGCTCTTAAATTATATTTTTTTAAATATAAATCATTTATGCACAATAATTGTATGTGCTCATTTAATATAATTATACTTGTTTTAATGACAACTATTTTTTCAAATATATACAATTTTTGTAATATATAAGTAAAATAAAATAAAAAATTCCGTTTGAAAATATTTTACTGTGCTGTTTGATTGTGTACAAATTCTACATAAAATATAGGTATTTTTTCAATCCATATTAAATATTTTTAGTTTAGTACAACAGATCAGTATACAATGTAGTACACTTACTTAAATACATTACGTTAGTGGAACACAAAATGTTTCATGTTGATGAACCTAAAACTAAATGTGTGACATTTATACATCTATAAAATGTTTCTTTTTATCAATTACTGTATCACAAGGTATTCAATTACTGTTTAAAGGTTCTTAGGTTATAAATACCCTAAAATTTAGTAGAAATAAATGTGTATTGATTACTTACTAATGTTATATTGTTTTAGATAACTTTTGTGAAAAAAGTAGTGTAAATGTTATAATTTGAAATTATTGTGTGTGTTATTTTTCACAGGTAAACAAAACACACCTGTCATATAATATAGTACAAATCATATTAAGATCAAGGGTTAGTATACCCGTATTACAATCTAGCTACTAAACAATATAAATACAAATATTTATACATTGACTGTTTGACTGTATCAAACGTACCTAAATACAAATGTACAAGCTTTACTGAAAGTAAGTTAGTCTGCTTGCAATGCTACTCCCCAAAAACTATTCATATGCGAATTTAAATACTATAGATCCCGAATACTATTACGGCCCCACAATCGCTGTTCTGTTAGTTCAAGAGATTTGTGAAAGAACAAAAAGAGTACAATCTTAGACTACAGAATCTGTTATAACAACCTGAAAGGATTTGAATTGAATTCATCTTTTTTATAGTTTTGAAAGGAAAAAAATACTAAAAATGCTTATTGAACACTCCCGACCTTAAAGGATAGAATGCCTTATTGTGTAAGAATACATTATAAAGGCAACTTACTATATCATAATAAAACATCTAACACTATTAAAATTGTACCACAACTTTATTTTTTATTACGCCTATTTCACTAGTTTAAAAGCTACTTTACCTGATCCCATTATAACTTAAAAATTGCCACTCTAAAAAATCAAAAATGTCTGTCTCAATTAACCGTCATTCCCATGAAAATATCACACTATACTTTAATATGTTTGCACATGCGGTGAGCAAAGATAGCAGGAGGCCCTATCTATATATATAAAAGCGAAATACCACTCACTCACTCACTGACTGACTCACTCATCACGATATCTCAAAAACTACCGAACGGATTGAAATGAAATTTGGTATGTATCTTCCTCCAGGGTCATAGGTGCTCAATAAGAAAGGGTTTGAAAAAATTCGGAATTTTAGGAGGAGTTTGGGGGGATCAAAGTTATTAAATCACGATTTCTTCAAAACTACCGAACGGATTGGAATGAAATTTGGTATGTAGCTTCCTCTATGGCCATAAGTGTTCACTAAAAAAGGGTTTTAAAAAATTTGAAATTTTAGGGGGTTTGGGTGGTAAAAAGAACTAAATCACGATTTCTCCAAAACTACCGAACAGATTGGAATGAAATTTGGTATTTAGCTTCCTCTAGGGCCATACATAGGTGCCCACTAAGAAGGGGTATGAAAAATTTCGAAATTTTAGGAGGGGTTTGGGGGGATCAAAGTTATTAAATCACGATTTCTTCAAAACTACCGAACAGATTGGAATGAAATTTGGTATGTAGCTTCCTCTAGGTCCATAGGTGCTCACTAAGAAAGGGTATGAAAAATTTCGAATTTTTAGGAGGGGTTTGGGGGTATCAAAGTTACTAAAATCATAATTTCAGATCTTTTATTATTATGACAATAGTGCTTTTATTATTTAAGATCTGTATATATAAAAGCCAAATACCACTCACTGACTGAACACTTAAAAAGAATACAATTACGTTAAAAAGACTGAAATTACCAACCACCATGGGCAACGCCGTACGGGTCAGCTAGTAGTATATATGTACCTAATCCTCCATTAAAAAAAAATGTTTCTTTCTCGACTTAACAAATATAGCTCGCATTACTGTAAGGTCTGTGGGCATGTTTTTACTTATATTCAAATTATGCGTTGTTATGGGCAAAAAGTCAAGTATATCTCGCGAATGAACACTTAAATTGACAATAACTTCTTCGAGCTTCAGTCGAGCCTTTCTCCGACTATCTATGTTAAAAATGTATAATGTGTTAGAAACACGGACGTGCAAACATATCTTTTTAAGATTCATTTTGTTTCATAGATTTTTATCTTTTTATTTGTAGTTCTTTACTTGTAATAAATTCTGTTTTTTACCTGTTTGCTTGAAACACTACCTGAAAATAATTCTTTGTTTTTTGGAGTTTTTCCATTCCAAGCAGTATATAAGAGAAGAACACAAGTTGTGTTAGGTGCGGCGGATGTGATCCCATGTGCTTTTTACCAACAGCCATTCTTGCATAAACTGTTCAGGGTGATTATATCTATAATCTAACAGTGACACTGCCCCCACGAGTCCAACCTCAGTTGATAGGGTACTGAAGGCTTAAACCTCCAGCAGGCCTCCCTAGCCCCGTGGTACCATTATGTGCGCCGTGAGACCGTAGTAACACGTCCACCACTATAAGGCCAAGACTGGTTTACCCGTTAGAAAAACCAGCTACGGTTTCGGAGATATCCTTCAGGCCCACCTGACCACCCCATAAGTCCCAATGGCTTTCAGATCTCCTGGATACGTCACAACCCCTGCGTACAAGAAGTACAAGACATTCCCCGCAGGTCCTCGTTGATGGCAAGGTTTCCCAAGCTCCGGAGAACGAGTAACCGGCAGGCAGCACTTACGTGCTTACCTTACCCTATATCAGTACCAAGGGGTGCCACCCGTTACGCACATGCTTACTTGAACATGGGATAGGGTTGGCACCCAAAGGTTTTAAGGGCCAGCATCATGGGGTATAACGCTAGCCCACGTTTGCATGCACTTCCTGCAAGAAGAATCATCGGATTCAATCCTGAAGCCCTTCAAGAGGAAACCTAAGTTCATTCCTGAGGTACTCGTTGTTGGCAAGGTTTCCCAAGCCCCGGCGAACAAGTGACCGGCAGGCAGCACTTTCGCACATGCCATACCCCACATCAGTACCGAGGGAAACCGCCCGTTACCCATGAGACATGGGATTAAGTAGGCACACAAAGGTTTTAAGAAATAGTGCCATGGGGTGTAACACTAACACTCTTCAACTGAAATTATTACTACTGTATTGCATAGTTTGACCAGCCATTGATATATTTTTAAATGTTTTTGGCTTTACAAATTGCATTAAAATCTCGCCAAGCAAAATTGAGCCGTTAAATTAAATTGTGTGAGCTGAGAGATCACCGTAGTTTGCGTGAAGAAGATGTCTCCCCAAGTAGTTAGTTTTATAGCTATTGAGTATTGAAAATACTAACTTAGTTTATTGAATGGTTTTCCCAAAGTTGAAAAACTACTCAACCACGACGCACCTCTAAGCCCGCTCTCAGTATACTTGCTTCAGACGATTACAGTTTTGAGAGACCGTATTAAAAGTTCCCAAGTGAAGGCGTTAAGACGGTGTGAATTCTCTTCACGTAATATATTCTACGAAAACTTGGTCTTAAACATGTTGTTGAAAGTTGTTTGACATAAAATCGATTTCTATGCAAATAGCTCTTTTCCGAAAACATTATCTGTAAACGCTACAAGTACTCCAAATCTCTTAGGAAGTGTTCCTACATTGGAATGAAAAGTTACTTAATCAGTTCTTCTTAATTGTATATTTGTAACTGTAATAAAAACGTGATAAACCAATTAAGAATATAAAAAATGTGTTTAAAACCAAATTGAATTATGGTTTACATTAATATAACGACATTAAAATTAGACGTAAAATGTATGCTAATATCAAGTGTAGAAACCTTAAACCCATAAATTTGGTAATAGAAAAATATTATGAACTTATTTCAACAAAATGCACTATGATGTTTAATTTAAACTTACCTGAGTGACATAGTTAGATTTTATAATATTTAATTTAGTGTTCTAACAGATAAGAATAAATATCTCTTGCAAGATTTCATGTACACATCACTAATAGTTGCTATGGCAACAAATACGAAATAATAGGAAACAGCTGACTGAGTTCATATTTGTTTATGGACTTTAGAAAAATGATTGCTATTTTTTAACCCAGTTTCAGTTTTAACCTATAGCCTTACTAAGATCCTACTTTATTCAACGTGTTCACCATTGTGCAAATGTGCGTAAATAAAGTAACTAAACATATACAATTGCTTAAATGACAATGATTTAATTGTTCCTTGATCTATAATATTAAAATATTTATTTAAATATATATTTAAGAATGTAGGCTAGTTAAAAGAAGGATATATTATTAACCTATACGATGCCAAAAGTATTAAAATATACTAGAATAATAACTTTAAAGTTATTTTTTGTAAAAACATACAATGCCTAAAATGTCAAATTATTCAACTAAATCAATACAATATATTAAATTATTATAGTCTGTGAATGTTTATATTATTACTATTCCTGTTCTTACAATATTTACTAAATCATTTTAGTTTAAATTTAGGTAATAGTAAATTGTTTTGCCTAAGTTTTCTAAAGGTAATCATCTGAGGTTTCTCGCCTTTTATAAATAACTTAGTCAAACAACTTCGAAATGAATTTACTTAAAGCAAGGAAGCATTTTGGTGATAAATTAAATATTTACTATTTTATATTTTATAATAGGTCTAATTAAAAAAATACAACTTTATAAAGTAATTTTTTACAAGCATTTATTCGGGGTGTACAAAAAGTCCCGCACTGGTTTAATATTTCTTATACAAAGAAAATTTGAAGGTAGATGTGATTGAGGAAACTACTCTATTTAAAAATACTATTTTATTAAGATTTAAAAAAATTCATCCGCCATTTTGAATGTAACTTTTTTTTTAAATATGAACGTGGTCATGTCATACATCATTTCGATGTAGAATTTCAAGAGAAAACATACGGTGAAATTTGCACATCCATATCTTTAACCGATAAAAAATGGAGGGAAAAAACAACGAACTCGAGTTTTCCGATTTTGCCCCATTTTGCTGTACTATTTTTTTTTTAATATTAATCATTCTTCTTTTTGGAATCAGAATTAAGTAAGCTTTCAAACGATACGCCACACAACGATATTGCGTTTAACTACTCGAAATCAATTTTGAGAAATAAAAATGGCTCTAACTCAAAAATTGCAAATACTCGCAAATATCGTTGTGTGGCATATCGTTTGAAAGCTTATTTCATCATAAACCCAAAAAGAATAATAATTAGTATCAAACAAAATAGTACAGCAAAATGGGGCAAAATTGGAAAACACGATTTCGTTGTTTTTTGACTGCCATTTTTAATCGGTTAAAGATATGGATGTGCAAATTTCACGGTTGTGTTTCTCTTGGTACTCTACATTGAAATGAAGTATCACATTACTACCTTCCCGTTTAAAAAAAACAAAGTAACATTCAAAATGGCGAATCCAAGATGTAGGATAATTTTTTAAAAATTAAAAAAAATAGTATCTTTACATAGAGTAGGTTCCTCTATCACATATACCTTCAAATTGTCTTTATATACGACATATTAAACCAGTGCGGGACTTTTTGTACACCCCGTATAACTTTTTTAAATCGGATAATCATACATTTTAATTAACCACTAAAAATAAAACTTTTTCCTTCAGTTTAATTTTTTTTTAAATGTACGCTCTTGAAAATACAATTATTGTAGTTTTCCTTGAAGACTCAGATCAGTCCAAGTACTTTGACATGGGTTTGCAGCAATAGCAATAAAAAAAAAATCTAAACAAAACCAAGAATCGCCATTAATTACATTTTTATTTTGTTGGACATTATTTGAATCTATCGAGTGAACATGCCTAACCTGATCCCTACAAGTAGGTTGATATTGAGTTCAAAGCTCTGCAAAGTGGTGTTGCTAAACACATGTTTTGTCCGATATCCGTTTTGTCTAATGGTGCATAAACAATGTGCATTGTCGACACCGGCTTGTCATGAACTTTACCCGAAACTAGCTGAAGCAACCAATTATTAATAGCGTTCGTGTAATTTATGAGCCAATTAGTTACTTATTGAGTTAATTTGATTATGTTCATAAGGCGTTCCGTTGAACTTTAGTTGTAAAATTTAGCTTTATTAAAAGATAATTCGACCACGCAGCTGAACCGCTGACTTAAGTTGTGCAAATTTCCAAAATTAAGTTTTATAGGCCTATGTTTTAGGGTTTCAAACCAACAATTTTGGAAATAGGACTACTCACGACGGTGCTGAATAGCTGCAAAATCTTTCGCACGCCAACCCCGTATTGGGAGTATCTTCAATACACAATGCATTGCATGCTTCGCACGCCAACCCCACGGTAAAATCCACCAAATGGCTTTGAACCGGGTACTTTTATGGTATTTTAGGTTTTGCTCGATTTTGGGGGAACCAAGTGAGCTATAAGGTCCCGTAAAAAAACAAAAAGTGCAGAATAACATCCTACATTTACTTGTGTCGACAAAACTCTAAAAAACATTTATTGCCGTAGGAAAAATGTCAAAAAATGTTTACTTCCAGTCGAAAAACGTGCTTCCGGTTGTTGGATTTTTTTGGCTAACAAACTCGTCCGAGCGACGTAGACAAACAACATGTGTACCAAATTTGAACCAAATTGGACTTAAAATGCGGCCGCTAGAGTGCGAACACTTATATACATCTGTATATATGTAAAAGCGAAATAGAACTCCCTCACTCACTCACTGACTCACTTATCACGATTTCTCAAAAACTACCAAAACGGATTGGAATGAAATTTATTATGTAGCTTCCTCTAGGGCCATAAGTATTCACTAAAAAAGGGTTTTAAAAATTGGAAATTTTAGGAGAGGTTTTAGGGGATCAAAGTTATTAAATCACAATTTCTTCAAAATTACAGAACGGATTGAAATGAAATTTGGTATGTAGCTTCCTCTAGGGCCATAGGTGCTCACTAAGAAAGGGTATGAAAATTTTCGAAAATTTAGGAGGAGTTTGGGGGGATCAAAGTTACTAAAATCATAATTTCAGATCTTTTATAATTATGACAATAGTGCTTTTATTATTTAAGATCTATATATATAAAATCCAAATACCATTCACTAACTGAACACTTAAAAAGAATACAATTACGTTAAAAAGACTGAAAATACCAACCACCACGGGTAACGCCGTACGGGTCAGCTAGTATATATATATATAATTAAATACGATTTTTAATGACACCCCAAAACGTGTTCTGAGGACCATGATCAGTGCTCATTTGCTACTCCCGACCTTGGTTCTTACCGTAAGAGCCACTGCAATAGCTCTTTTTTATCTATGTTTTTATGTTTTTATCTTTTATTATTTGTGTGTCCTTTTTAGTTTCCTACATAGTACAGTATTAATAAACTTTAAAAGGTAATACCATTATGCACCTAAACCAATGAAGTGATTTGATCAATTTATAAAAATTAAGTTTATTTGTTTTAGGGCTTGAGCCAACTATTTGGGAGGTTAGTCTACTCACGAAGCGGAGGAGCAACTAGCTTGGCAATTTTGCACCTCGACATTGCGGCATCGGATAATGGACTGATCGCTTCGTTCGCGAGTTTGCAACACATTCATCTGCCACTGATCAGATGCTGCCTCCACATGTATTTGAACCCGGAACTTTCATGGTCATTTACGTTTTGATTGATTTTGGGGAAATCAGAATCGGATGTCAAGCTAAGAGGTCGTATCAACATGCAAAATGCTCAGAATAATATTCTATATGCAGGGGTGGTGAAAAGTCCCGGAACGGATTTAATATTTTTGTAACCGTTACAGATAAAACTAGATAACTTGGTACTCTGTTACTGGGCATAAAACACTATTTTACCACAATTTCAATGAGCCGCTACCACTTCGTGGGGACGGCCCACAAGGAGTCAGAAGAAAATCTTAAACGAGAGAGTGGGTTGAGACATCAAATTAAAGGTCTAATTTAGTAGAATACAATGCCGCAAATCCGACTTCAAAAAGTTCATCCTAAACAAAATGGCGTTTTAAAGTTTATGAAAGTTACTATGGCGTTGAGTGTTAAAGATAGCTGGAAAATGTTTACTCGGTACGGGTTTCAAAACAAACACCTAGAAATCAGTGTTGGAGCTATAAAGCTATTTTTTAGAGTTCTACTTAACCCTTAACCTTTAATGGGGGACGGCCCACAAGGTGTCGGAAGAAAATCTTTAACGAGAGCATAGGTTGAGTTGTACATCAAATTAAAGGTCTTTGTTAGCAGAGTAGAATGCCACAAATCCGACTTCAAACGGACAACCGAGCCGGAAATGGCAGCCATTCAAAGATGGCTTGAATTTGAAATTTTGAGGTGCTGAAAAGTCTTGAATCGGTTTAGTAATTTATTACCTAGAAGAGTAACACTCTTAAAAACAAAGCCATTTTGTTTAGGGTGAACCTTTTGAAGTCGGATTTGCGGCATAGTATCCTACTAAATTAGACTTTTAATTTGATGTACAACTCAACAAACGCTCTTATTTAAGATTTTCTTCTGACTCCTTGTGGGCCGTTCCCCTGAAGTGGAAGCGGCTCATTGGAATTGTGGTAAAATAGTGTTTTATGCCCAGTAACAGTATACCAAGTTATATTGTTCCATCTGTAACGGTTAAAAAAATATTAAACCGTTCCGGGAATTTTCACCACCCCTATATTTTTAGATACAAGTTCAAAAATTTTAACAGTAAAAAATCTCAAATAACTTCTTCCTGTCAAAAACGTGTTTTAGGTTGTAAACTTTTATTGTCGTTGTTAGAAAACCAACGTGATTACCAAATTGTTACCTAATCGGACCTAAAACTCCGCCGTTAGAGTTTGAACATATACAGGGTGGTCCGTAACAAATGTTAAAAACTTCGGGAAATGGTTCTATGGGTCAAAATAAACAGAAAATCAAGAATAATATTTTCTTTCGAAAAACGCATCATTTTCCAATATCCGCCATTTTGTTTCTTTTACTAAATAATTCATACCTAGAGAACGGTTTGACCGATTGAGTTCAAACTTGGCATGAAGTTTAAACTAACAATGATCTATTTCAATGAAAATAAACGACTATACCCATTCATATGCTTTAAAATGGCAGCTGTTTGAAAATGTCAACCCTAAATTATTACTCAAGTACCGTACATTTTAACAACACAATGTTAAGATACCTTTTTTGTGGTCATTTTGATTCCCTATTTTTTTTACGACATATCACTGTTAGGTTAAACTTCATGCTATGTTTTTAACTCAATCGGTCAGCCAGTTCTCTAGATATGAATTATTTAGCGAAGAAACAAAATCCCGGATATTTGTAAAATGAAGTATTTTTCGAAAAAATATTATTCTTGATTTTCTCTTTATTTTGACCAATAGAACCATTTCCCGAAGTTTTTAACACTTGTTACTGACCACCCTCTATATACTGATTTTGATTGATTGTTTTTTATTGATTCTGATTTACAAAATTGTA